>VDFB02122680.1:0-44014 GCA_007258455.2 Sequoia sempervirens
GACTTGATGCTATAGTGGATGAATCTATGAATGTGAAGAATATTCTTAGAACTCTCCCTGATGTGTACATTCAAAAGGTATCTGCTCTTAAAGAATACATAGATTATAAGAAATATACTAAATATAAGTTGTTGGGTACTCTAACATCTTATGAAATGAGAAATCCTAGCTTGAGAAATGGATTGAGGTCATAAACTACTTTTAAGGCTACAAGAGCTAAAGATCCGGATGAAGAAAATCTTGATGATGTAGAAGCTAACTTTGTAAGAAGAATTAAAAAGGGCTCTGATAAGTATGAAGGAAAGCTACCTTTTAAATGCTTTGGTTGTGGAGGAATTGGTCACTATGCTTCTAGATATCCGTAAAGAGCTAAGAATAATAAACATATATTAAGCAAAGAAAACAAAAGGAAGTTTATTAAGAGAGCATATCATGTAAATGAAGATGTTGGTATTTCTGATGAAAAGTTGGATTATGGAGATTTTGATGACAAGGAATGCTTGTTCTTGGCTATAAAAGATGAATCTACTTCTGTGAATACTAAAAGATAGGTGAAGCAAATGTTGGATGTTGTGGATATGGTTGTTGATATGTGGTTGTCATTGATTTCAACACTATTAGCATTTGGTGTACTAGAGGCTGTATATGTCAAGGATATTGAGAAAATTGTAAAAGAAGTGTTCTAGGTTCCCAGTGGAACTATTTAGGTCATGAAGGCATCTGGTTCTATACATTGAAGATTAGTTGGTGTTTATTTAAGGTTTTATTGTTGAGTATATCTAGATCATCTACCAGAAATTTCAGAGGTCCGTGTGAAGTTTTGAGTGTGCTGTGATTTGACAGTGTTTTTGCGGTCTATGTCAGTGTTTCTGAATGAAGTCTATGTGATTCTGGAAATTTATGTTTCTATGGATGATTCTATGTTGTTTCTTGGTGTTCTTGGATGTCTCTAGATCATTCTCTATCTTTGTGGCAGGTCCGCATTGATTGGTGTGTTGATGATTGAAGATCTTTTCTTGCTCATTTTCAAGATTTTCATGTTCTTGGCTGACATGTTGGTGGTAGCGTGTTGTGGTTCTTCGTGGTAAAATTAATTAGAATATTTTTGCATTGGAGATGTTAATTTGGGTCTCCCCTATGTTGTGTCCAACCTTGGTGTATTTGCATTGAAAACTTATTCATAAATTTGGGCCAACATTGCAAATATTTTTTATTTTCATGGCTAACTAAGTTGTGATGAAATCTCATGTTGTGGATATATAAGAACGATTGGTTGAGCAAAGTTAGTGTGGGAATAAGAGTGAATGTATGCCAAAGAAAGTGTAGATGTGTGAATAGTGTTCTAATCATTTGATAGAAGAGAAAAGTTTGAAGAAGATTGAGAGAAGAGTGAAGAAGGTTTTATGTGCTTAATTGGAATTGTAATCAAGCTTGTGTAGAAGCTATTCTTTCAGTTCACACTCTATGGATGCAATCCATATTTTTGTATTGTTGGACAGTGAGTCTTGTTTTGTATTTGAGCAGTGAGCTCTAGGCAGTGTGCCTGAATGCATGTGCATTGCCCTTATTATTTATCTTAATACTTTTAACAGAGTATAATCTTGTGGACTAACATCCATAGTGGTTTTTCCCCTAACAAGGTTTCCACGTAAAAAATATTGGTTTTCTTTGTCTCTCTGATGTGTTAATTTCCTGTGGTTAATTTCTTATTCATTAGATATGAGATTAAGTTAAGTTAAGTAAGAAAAGTTTAAGTTTTTGACACAACTGATTCACCCCCCCCTCTCAGTTGTGTGTCCTTGTTTTTCCAACAGGAAATCCCTCTAAAGAAAGATGAAGATACTGTGATCTCTTCCCTACATGCTATATAGGAAAAGAACTACTGGGTTGTCAACAATGGTTGTTCACATCACATTATTGGTGATAAAAGTAAGATTGTTAAACTTGAAAATTTTGATGGAGGCTTGGTTAAGTTTGGAGATGATATTGGTGCTAATATTTGTGGAATAGGTTCAATATGTTTTGATGACAAGAATAACATTGATGATGTCTACTACATGTTAAGGGCTTAAGGCATAATCTTTTAAGTGTTGGAAAAATGTGTAGTAAGGGATATAATCTTGTATTTGAGGATGAGAGATGTGAAATCAGGAAAGAATCTGAAACAACGATTGTTGCTGGTAAGAATTTTGAAGAAAATATTTATCAACTTAAGGGTGTTGATGGTCATTGCTTTATGAATCAGATTAATGATAGTTGGATATGGCACCAGAGAATGTGTCACATGAATTTTGATAATATGATAAGGATCAGTGTTGTGCATGCTATGAGATATTTACCAAGGATTACAAAGCCTGTTAATGTTGTTTGCAAGAATTTTCAATTTGGAAAACAAGCTAGAAACTGCTTCATGTCAAAGGAAAAATCTACTACCAAACTACTGGATTTGATTCATATAGATCTTTGTGGTCCTACAAGAGTGAGAAGTCTACAAGGTGACAGGTACTTTATGCTTTTGATTGATGATTATTCTAGATATACATGGGTTACTTTGCTTAGAGACAAATTTGATGCATTAGATAGATTCAATGCATTTAAGGCTATGGTAGAAAATGAAACAAATTTGAGAATAAAATGCTTGTGGTATGACAAAGGTGGTGAATTCACCTCCAATGAGTTTAATATGTTTTGTGAAGTTCACGTAATAAAGAGACAATTATCTGCTCCTAGAACTCCTTAGTAGTTTACTGGAGGAAGCTATTCACATTGTTGTTCAAGCAAATTCTAGCAGTACTAAGACCCCCTATGAGCTATGCTATGGACGAATTCCTACTATGAAATATTTCAAGGTATTTGGAAGCAAATGTTATATCAGACGAGATGAAGAAAATATAGGGAAGTTTGATGCTATATGTGATGAAGGTATCTTCCTTGGATACTCTACTAGAAGAAAAGCTTACAAATATTTCAACAAACGACTGGGAAAGTTTGTAGAGAGCACAAATCTCAAGGTAGATGAAGCATTGAACAATTTAGTTGAAATTGATGGATATGTATTTGATGAACTAGATTGCATAAGAATAGAAGTTGTGGAAGAACAAGAGAAGCAGAATAAAGAAGAAGAAGATTCAGCAGTGTCCCAAAAGACATGTAAATATGTGTAGGAAATTATTCAAAAAGTTAAATCATTAGAGACAAAAGGAAAGGATTATTGGCAAGCAGTAGAGTTGCTGCTGCTGATGAAATAAATTTGTGCTTAATTTTTGAAGTTGAATCAAATACAGTGAGTGAAGCATGTAATGATGAGAATTGGATAAAAGCTATGTAAGAATAACTTATGAATATTACAAAGAATGAAACTTTGGAATTGGCCCCTAGACCGGCAGTTAAAAACATAATTGGAACAAAATGGGTATTTAGAAACAAGTTGAATGAGAATGGAGAAGTCATTAGAAATAAAGTAAGACTTGTTTGTAAAGGTTCATCACAAGTAGAAGGTATGGATTTTCAAGAAACCTTTTCCCCCATGGCAAGAATGGAAGCTATCAGAATGCTTTTAGCATTTTCTGCACATAAAGACTTTAAAGTTTATCAGATGGATATTAAGTCTATATTTTTTAATGGTAATTTGGAAGAAGAATTCTACATGGAACAACCGAAAGGATTTCAATTGTCAAATCAATTGGATATGGTTTGCAGATTAAAGAAGGATTTATATGGATTGAAGAAAACTTATAGAGCTTGGTATACAAGGTTAGACATATATTTGATTCAACAAGGTTTCAACAAAGGTATGACAGATAGTAATCTATACTTTAAAATTGAAAATGAAAAGATCTTGATAGTGGTTGCATATGTTGATGACATTATCTTTGTAGGAAATGAAACAATGTGCAAGATGTTTGCTAAAAAAATGCAAAAAGAATTTTAGATGTCTATGTTTGGTGAGATGAATTTCTTTCTTGGGATACAAATTAATCAAACAAAGAAAGGGATTTTTATTTCATAGTCAAAGTATGTTAGAGAAATGTTGAAGAAGTTTAGGATGAATGGTTCCAAACTGGTATGCACTCCTATGGTGAATGGTTGCAAATTGAGCAAAGATGATGACTCACCTAAGGCTGATAAGAGAAAATATAGATCTATGATTGGTGGATTGTTGTATTTAGCTGGTATTAGATTGGATATCATGCATGCAATTTGTCTTGTCGCTAGATTTCAAGAAGATCCTAGAGAAACACGTGTTGTTGCTATTAAGAGGATATTTAGATATTTGAATGGCACTCTAAATTATGGCTTATGGTATCCTAGGGATATTGATTTTACACTAAGTGTTTATACAGATGCAGATTGGGTAGGCTGTGTTGATGACAAAAAAAGTACAAGTGGTGGGGCATTCTTTCTTGGTTGCAGGTTGGTCTCTTGGTTAAGTAAAAAGAAAGATTCAGTTTCCTTGCTGCGAAATGTTGTTGTACACAAGTTTTGTGGATGAGACATACATTAAAAGATATCAGAGTAATGTATGATGATCCTATTTTTATCTTTTGTGATAATAGAAGTGCAATTAATATTTCAAAGAATCCAGTGATGAACTCAAGGACAAATCATATATCAATAAGGTATCACTTTCTGAGAGAAATTGTTGTGGAAAATGAATTAAAGCTTGAGTATGTAGCTGCGAAGGATCAAATTGCTGACATATTTACTAAGGATCTTCCTAAAGATACTTTTGAGTATCTCTAGGAGAAGTCAGAGGTTATTTCCCCTCCTTTCTTGAACTAGATGCATAGGGAGATACATCGGTCAGTTGGGTCTATGGATCTATCTTCCTTTTGGGATGATGTTTGGTGGCTTCCTCTTAGGGTGAGTAGGTAGTGTCATGTGTTGTCATAGAGAGAGTATTTTGTTCTTAATGTCAAAGGGGAAATCCATGTAAAAAATGTTTTTCCTTTGTCATTGATGTCAAAGGGGGAGAAAGTATCATGTGAAATTTTTTATCTACTAAGGGGGAGAAACAAAAAAATCATGGAAAAATGTGTTCAAATTTGTTGTGTTGTCTTTTATAGTTTTTCACATCATGTGTTTCCATAAATGACAAAGGGGGATATTGTTGCAAGTATGAAGGTGTTGTCATTGATATCAACTAGTTAACTAGTTTCCTGTTGTCATTGATGTCATTGATAATGGTTATTGGCTATATATGTCGAGGATATTGAGAAAATTGTAATAAAGGATGGTTGCAAGTATTCAGTGCTTGCTCTAGTATTTATGGCTATGCTAGTAAGGATCTGAGGTATTTTCCTTGGTTGTTGGAAGTTGCTATATACAGATTTTGGGTTTTTGGATCATTGTATAGTGTAAGTTATGTTCACCAGTTGTGAAATATGCTTTTCTATTCATCTCGCTGAGATCTGGGAGAAATGTTGTTGCTCCAGATTTCTTCTTGTTTGAGTCTTATGACTTGCGATTCTTAGGATAAGTTTCTAAGGTTTTGTTCAAGTTAATTTTGTTATCTAGAAATATTGGATAATGCTAGGGTTGTGTGTGCTTAATTGATTTATGTGTTTTACATTGGTTTGGCTGACCTTGCGCTTAACACTACTTACGAATTTTACGGAAGCATGTTCAGGCATGTTGAGACTTATTTAGGTCCTTGATCTAGGTGGATCTAGAATACCTAAAAATTTCACAGTCTCAGAATTCATCCAAATCAACATCATTGGATAGAGCTCGCTGAAACAGTCCTGAACAACTTGAACAGGTTCAAAAGGAGTCTATATGCAGAAGTTATGCATGGTCAAAGGTCTAATCAAACAGGCATTCAAAAAGGAAAAAAATTGATCATGTCAAAATGAGGGAAAAATGATGCCAGGTCGTAGTGCTCGTCGCATTGATTCCAAAACTATATTCGGTTTCAAAAACAGAGCTTGTATGTGAAAGTTACAGCTGGTCAAAGGTTGGTCAAAATTTTGGCTTTGGTTGACTTTAATGACATTAACATGGTGATGTGGCAAGAGTATATGACATGGCATAAATATGGACTAAACCATATTTTTTAAAGAAAAAATATATGGTTTAAAAAGAATAAGAGAGGATTTGGTGGGATTTTATCCCTTGAAATCCTCTTGCCTTCCCCATAAAACAAGGAGAAAAAAAAACCCGTAAACTTATATTTCAAAAAATTAACCCCTTTAACCACCTTTCTCATATTTCAAAGAATTATGACATTTTAAGGAGCTTGAAATAATTGGTTACATATTTTTATGATTTAAAAAGGGGGCTTAGAATATTTCAAGGATTATCTTGTAAGGCTCAAATTATAAGAGCCATTATTTTTAAAAGGGGTTAGGATTACTTGAATGGATTTTGAAATATTTTGCAGATTTTTATGTAATTAGGGGGAATTGGTTGGAACTTTTACTTGTAAATGGGAGATATGCAATATTCGCAAAATAATATGGTTACATCCATATTAGCAAATAAATTTGTATAAAAATGGATCTTATTTTCTTGTAAAGGGGGTAGAATTTTCTTGAAGAGAAATTATTGAAGCAAGTCTACTTGGAGAAATAATTCTAGTGTGAGAATTTTGGAGAAAAATTACAAGGTGTTATTATACACCAAAATTTGTAAAAGTGAGAGATTGTGAGGAATTTGATGTAGGTTTTTGAAGCTTAAAAATTGTAACAAGGCAATATCATTGCTTGGAAAAAATTAATAAAGTGGTCCCAACATTGAGAAGCAGACCCAGAGACGTACTCCTCATTGGATGAACTCCATTATCAACCTGCGTGTGATCCTTCTGTCTCCTGTCTTATTATTCTCCTCTCTTCTGTCTAATTTTCTCTCTAGTTTAAATTCAACATTTGAATTTCTAATTACTTATTTTAGTAATTAGTTAATTTAATTAATTAGTGTAAAAGTGCACCTCCTTTGTAATTTCAACAGTTAGACAATATAGTCACACAATTATGTCTAGATTGGGAAAAATATGTAATTAGGAACTAAGTGCAATAATTTTTAACTTTCTAATTATAGTTCAAGTGGTATCAGAGCCCGTTTTGCAGGAAATTGCAAGTGGTGAATGTTAACCAGGTTGAAATTGAAGCAAGGAGAAGGTGCACTGGAAGAATTCAGTCCAGAGATCAAAAAATGAAGGAAATTTCCATGATCAGAGATGGTGGTTGAACAAAGTCCTATAGAGCTTGATGATAATGCTTTCCAGAAAGCATTTCTTGAAATGAAGGCTATGGTGGAAGTTCTTTTTCAAGAGAGACAAGAATGATTGAGGAAAAAGGAATGTAAGGCTAGAAAGGAGGAAGCTAAATCCTCATTGAAAGAAGACAAAGGTAAAGGAGTAGGAGGTGGTGGTGACCCTCCTAAACCTCCATCCCCATCCTCTTCATCTTCTTCATCCTCTTCTTCTTCTTTGTCTAATGCTTCTAAAAAGAAATAGCCTGTGCAAGCTAGTTCACCTTTGTTAAAACTAGATGTTAAATTTGATTTGCCAGTCTATAATGGAGAACTAGATGCAGATAAAATAAATAATTGGATTAATCAAATTGAATTTTATTGTAGAGTTTAGAAATTTATTGAGGATTCTCAGAAAATGCAATTAGCTACTCTTCGCCTAGGAGGCACAACTTTAATTTGGTGGGAGAGTAGAACATAGGAGGATCTAAGTCGTTATGGAAAAAATATTTCTTCTTGGTTTGAGTTTATAGCTGCATTAAAGAAAATATTCTATTCATTAGGACATATGCAAAAATCAGTAATGAATTGGCAATCATTAAAGCAAGAAAAAGGGCAAAGTGTACAGGATTATACACACGAGTTTAGGAAAAGAGCTTTAATTTTGGGCATTCCATTATACACACAAGAAACTTTGTTAAATTATATAGGTCGATTACATGAAAGTTTGATACATACAATACTTATGTTTAATCCAACTAACATTGAAGAAGTTAGTGTGCAAGCTATCCATTTTGAAACAAGCTCAAGGAATAGCCATGATAATTTGCTGATGAACTTGAAGCAGAAAGGAAGAAAGAAAGGGAAAAAGAAATCACAACGAATAGCTACTGCAAAGAAAGAGGATGAAAACCCTTATTGCTCACATTGCAAGAAGGAAGGGCATGAAGATGGAAGATGTTGGAAACTGCATCACGATCAAAAGCCAAAATGGTTCAAGGATTGAAAGGGTAAGTAGAAGACCACAACTATTGTGTAGGATCTCAGATCCGGTTCTGATGATGAAACCAAGATTTCAATTGTGGGTTTGAAAGGTAAAGATTTTGTTGGTAATGATTCTACCACTGATGTTTCATGTGCTTCTACTTCTAAAAGTCGTGTTGTTCCTGAAGATAGCAAAAGATGTGAATTGTTTCAGTTAAGGGTGATTTCTAAGAGCACTAAGATTGATACACTAATAGATAGTGGGTCCCAAGTTAGTCTAATTTTAGAAGAAGTTGTTAAGCAGTTGAGATTGAAAACAAAGCCACATAAGCAACCTTATCCATTATTTTGGGTGTGCAATGATAACAAATTGTGAGTAACTAAGCAATGCAATTTAAGATTTGCAATAAAATCTAAGTTTACAGATGAGGTTGAATTTGATGTGGTTCCACTTGATATATGTGGAATTGTGATGGGTAGCCCATACTTATATGATAGAAAAGCAATCTTCTATAGGGAACATAATCAGTATCACTTATTTAAGGAAGGAATTGAATACATTGTGCATTGTCATCCAATTAAGACTAATAAGTCTTTTGTGACAACAAGAAATTTGAAAAGGGTAGTCAATGCAAGCAATAATTTGGAACTTATGTCTATTCCACAAGAAGTGTCATTGCATAAAAGCATATCTGATTCTAAGGTTGTTCCAGTTGTGAAAGACAAGTATGATGTTGGTACATTCTTTTTCTCATCCGTAAATTCAATTTTGTTATTCAACCTTCTACTTTTCAGCAGTGTATGGTTGGTAGCAACAAAATTGAATGTGGATGTGTATATGGCTAATGTACTTAATAATATCAGTGCAATTTTGATTGTTGTTATGATGAGTCAAATGGACAGGTTGCAGTAAGGAAGGACAAATGATATTGGGCAAGTGGGGCAACATTTCCCTATCTCAATTTGTACATAAACAGACCTTTTTGAGGTCCAAAAGCTTGTCAATGGGGAGGATTGATCCATGTGGATCCAAAATGCTTGAAAATTTCATAGTCTCAAAATTCATCCAAATTAGCATCATTGGATAGAGCTTGTTGAAACGGTCTTGACACAACTTAAACGGGTTCAAAAGGAGTATATATGCAGAAGTTATGCATGGTTAAAGGTCAAGTCAAATAGGCAAATCAGGTATTCAAAAAGGATAAAAATTGATCATCTAAAAATGAGGAAAAAATGATGCCAGGTCGTAGTGCTCATCGCATTAATTTTAGAACTATATTCGGTTTCAAAAACATAGCTCATATGTGAAAGTTATGGCTGGTCAAAATTTTGACTTTGGTTGACTTTGATGACATCAACATGGTGATGTGGCAAGGGGTGACGTGGAAAAAGTATATGACATGGCATAAATATGGATTAAACCATATTTGTTAAAGAAAAAATATATGGTTTAAAAAAAATAAGAGAGGATTTGGTGGGATTTTATCTCTTAAAATCCTCTTCCCTTCCCCATAAAACAAGGAGAAAAATAAAACCCATAAACTTATATTTCAACAAATTAACACCTTTAACCACTTCTCATATTTCAACGAATTATGATATTTTAAGGAGCTTAAAATAATTGGTTACATATTTTTATGATTTAAAAGGGGGGCTTAGAATATTTCAAGGATTATCTTGTAAGGCTCAAATTATAAGAGCCATTATTTTTAAAAGGGGTTAGGATTACTTGAATGGATTTTGAAATATTTTGGAAATTTTTATGTAATTAGGAGGAATTGGTTGGAATTTTTACTTGTAAACGGGAGATATGCAATATTTGCAAATGAATATGGTTACATCCATATTAGCAAATAAATTTGTATAAAAATGGATCTTATTTTCTTTTAAAGGGGGTAGAATTTTCTTGAAGAGAAATTATTGAAGCAAGTCTACTTGGAGAAATAATTCCAGTGTGAGAATTTTGGAGGAGAAAAATTACAAGGTGTTATTATACATCAAAAATTGTAAAGTGAGAGAGATTATAAGAAATTTGATGTAGATTTTTGAAGCTTGGAAATTGTAACAAGGCAATATCATTGCTTGGAAAAATTAATAAAGCGGTCCCAACATTGAGAAGCGGACCTGGAGACGTAGTCCTCATTGGACAAACTCCGTTATCAACCTACATGTGATCCTTTTGTCTCCTGTCTTATTATTCTCCTCTCTTCTGTCTAATTTTCTCTCTAGTTTAAATTCAACATTTGAATTTCTAATTACTTATTTTAGTAATTAGTTAATTTAATTAATTAGTGTAAAAGTGTACCTCCTTTGTAATTTCAACAGTTAGACAACATAGTCACACAATTATGTCTTGATCAGGAAAATTCTATAATTAGGAGTTAAGTGCAATAATTTGTAACTTTCTAATTACAGATCAGTCCTCATTAGATGTGTGTTTGGTTCACCCTCTCTCTAATTACATCGTAGAAATTTTTGGCACTGACCTAATTTAAATTTGTAAAATGCAAAAGGTGTGTGGCCAACTTTGGTTAAAGTTGAAAGATGGAGATGGTATAAAAAAGGTTGAGATGTAGAAAGAAAATGAATGCAAGCAGGATAGATGTGAGATGGATGCAAAACAATGTGTATGTGATGCGAGGTTGAGCAGATCAGTGTGAAATATAACTATGAGTTTCAAGAAGTAGTGAGCTGAAGGAGTACTCTATCATTCAAGCATGTATACAAGTGTGTGAGTGAATTTTGGTGTAAATATTTGTTGTATTGAGATGGTTTTCTCTCTGTAATAAATCCCTTCTATCTTCTTTGTAATTCTATGGTAGTGAGCTTCGGGTGGTTAACCCTTGTTGGATAGTGAGTCCTAATCCAGACAGTGAGTCCTATTTTGGAAGTGAGCTTTCCTTGGCAGTGAGCATTTGTATTTGGTTTTGATATTATCTATATTGTGAGCTAATCCTCACCATGGTTTTTCCCTTATTGGGTTTTCCACGTAAATCTGTTATTGTGTGTGTGATGTTTTCCAGTTTTTTCTTTTGCACTTAATAATTAATTATAGTAGTGTTGATGTGTGTTTTAGCACTTCTCAACACAGGTAATGCATAAGTGCATCACCTCTCTTGAAAGACAATTTCTTACAAGTAAATTACAGAAAACTATCCCAAGGTTTTGAATGTTAGGTGATGACTTACTTGGAATGTCTCAATTGGTTCATGTGATTTTCTAGTAATCACAGGGTAGCCTTACTTATATTAAGTTGGAAGGGAATTGGTTCTTTAAATGAAGTTTATAAAATTTTGAAATGTTGTTCTATTGTTACAAGTTCAGGAAAACAATCTGAAACTCCACTTTTGTCATTAGATTTGGCTTTACAATGATGCTTGAACTTTTCCTAAATTACTATTTCAAAGAAAAGTCAAAAGGGAAGGGAAGAGAGTAAGTTCCTAGACCTAAAACTACCAATGAACAGTGATAATGGAGGATGCTATACTGGACAACCTTCCTGAAACTAAGTTCAACTTAACCAAGTCAACTAGTAGTCTCATGAAACTAGTGCAATCTTCTAAGGTCTATAGATTTTCAATCATTCTTTCACCATGAAACATGAATAACAGATGAACTTTAGTGCAAAAATCAAAGTATGTTCGTACTAGCTTTACACTGCTATTTATCATCAATAAACAAAAAAAACATGAACAAGGAAGGGCATCAACACAACATAATTCTTCAACATCAATGAACAACATTAACTAATCTACTAAAAGCATGCTAATCACATAGAACAACAAATTAAATCTACTCAAATCTATTGATTATGAGGAGATGAATCATGAAACATGAATGAAACTCAAGAATCCACCAAAAGCAATGGATTTCTATTAGAATTTCAGCAACATGTCTTTATAACTCAACTCTCTCCCTAAAATGAGAGGAGACCCCCTATTTATAGTTTTCAAAAAGTGAAATGAATGACCAAGATTTAATCTCATTGTGTGGCCAAGATTCACTACAAATTAGGGTTTCACCTACCCCTTAATATTTTACAATTTAAAATTACATTCTTGTCTTCTAGCCTATTTTGTCCTCTAGTGCTTGCTGATGTAGTACTTTTGTCTTCTAGTTGATTTCCTTTGTTGCAACTACACTATGAGGAATTCATCATCAATGACCACCGAATTTCCTTCATTCTTCTTTATTGTGGCATATCCCATGAACTGACCAATCAACACGTGAAGCTTATTCCATTCCATTATGTTGGATTGGAGCACCTAAAAGTTCAACTTTCTAGATCTGTTAGCAATTAGGTCGTAATAATTGTTCCATTTTGGCATGTTCTTGATTACCTACTCTGACTGAGCAAAGGCTCAAGCAAAAAAAAATCATAAAATCTGGCGTTATCATATCAGTGCTTCCATTATCCATCTTCTTATGAAAATATGGCCTTATCCTTTCAGGATCTAGCTAGACAACATGCATGTCATAATCCATCATGAGCTTTAAATATTCTTTGCAGGCTTCCCAATGTTCTTTGACCCAATTTAGGTCTAGGTTCACTTCATGGAGCACCAACTCCAAAACTTCCCTTCTTTGATTAAGGCCTAACTTCCAGGTCTCAATGAGCTAGTGGTCATCCTTCGCTAGAGCTAATTCCTTTTCCTAGGAGCTCTTAAGAATCTTAAGGATAGCCTTGAGTTTAGGGTACACGATCCTATATAGTTCTGGGAAGTTAGTACAAAATTTCCTCATGCCTTCAAGCTGCTTTTGTACCTCACTAAACTTATTTGTTGTCCAGGCAGCATGGACAATACCCATATTTCCGTTGTAAACTACCTGTCAGAACTAGTTTTTGGTGGCCATAGTCCAATTCTTCCTCCTCTCCAATTTGCTGATGTGATCTTTGTAAAGTAATAGAGGAGTGGCCAATGACGCTGTGGGTAGTTCCTCGGTAGAAGAACATTGTTGTATATAGATTGTAAGATCTGCCACTTGTGACTTCAATTCCTCCTTAGAGGATTGATCTTTGTTCATCTAGTGTACAATCGTGGTGAAAGATCCTTGGAGATGATGTATCTTTTGTTCCCTTGTGGCTATCCCCAGATCAATGGTGGAGATACTATAGCTTACTCCTTCTCCTTTATCCATCACTGGAGTATTAATTTGTATGGTCCTTGACCTTGATGCATCCATCGTGATATGGGATTGAACCCTTGGCTTCTTCTCCTATATGAGCTTGTGCTAGGATGGACTCTAGCATTTCTTTTGGGTCAATAAGGGTGGGGGTCTTCTTTTGTAATTGTTCCTCTAGCCATTTGGGCATCTAAGATCCCTCCTTTGGTGATTCATGATCACCTTCTTCTTGTTTTGCATGTTGGATTTCCCTTTCTTAATGACCTAGAGCTTCTTGTTCTATCTTCTCTTCTTCCTCTTCCTCTTCATCTGAATTTTCTTCTTCTTCTTTCCCATGCTCTACATCATGCTTTGTCTTTGGGCTTCTTCTTGTTCGAGCCTCTTGTTTAGTCTTGTCTTCTTCTTTAGCTTTCTCCTCTTTCTTTTCTTCTTCTTTTGTGGGAGGCATCTCTTCATCTTGGCCAGGGCTTTTGTGTTGTACCTTGGTTGGAGGTTCTGTAGTTACTTCCATTTCCTCATCCATTTGTTTCATTTCGTCATCCGTCTATTTATTTTCCTCAGAGGATTGTCTTTCAACTTCCTCTCTGGCACCATTGAGTTGTTGGGCCAACTCTTCTTCAAGTTCTTGGTTGGAAGTCTCCAATAAATATTTGGCGTCGGTGTCTCCAACATCTTCTTTAGAGGATTGTGTTTCTTCTTCCTCATGCACTACCTAATCAATGACTATGTGTTGATGTTTTGGATGCTCATTGTAGTCGTCAAATTCCTCATCCATTTCTTTGGTTGCCTCACTTTCTTTTCTTTCTAACTCTTCAGATATCCACATGGCCATCTCCATTTTAGGTGGTTCAGTGAAAGAAGGGAAAGGGAGAAATTCCATGGCTTGAGCTAAGGCAGCTTGCACTGTAGGGTTCATTAACACTCCAGAGAGCTCCATAGGTATGTTTTGCATGTGCCGAGAAAAAGATTTTGGAATAATCCCTCACCATGATGGGTGTGGTAGGTGAGGTGGAAGCAAGGTGAACTAAGATGTCCACCGCAGGTGGAGAGGAAGCCATTAATGGTTGAGATGCTGGCAGAGGAGTGATAGTAGTGGTAGTGGTAGTGGCAACAAGAGTAGAGGTGGCAGGTGGAGACTTTGGTTGCTTGGCCTCCTCTTCCTCTCCTTCATGGAGTGGATCCTCTTGGATCATGGGCATCTTAATAAATCTTCCTAATTTCTTTGTATTCATTAAGGGCTCACCCTAAAAGGCCTTAATTGACTATACCTTATCATTTGGTTGGAATTATACTACCTCGTTTCTCTTCTTTGGCCTAGTGGTGAGAGGAGATTTTGGAGTCTCTCTAGATGGGGCAACAACATTTCCACTGTTGGTTTTGCTCTCGAGCTCATATTTGAGCTCACTATAGGTCAGAGTTGATCCTTGGAGCTTTAGCTGAGCAATTTTCCCATCAATCCACAAATTTTTCCTATGCTCTATTGGTTTTTTTATAATATCTAGGTCATTGACCTCTTCTTTATCCTAGTTGATTAGGGGCAATGGAAATTTTGCTACGCCATCAAATCTCGGATCTATAATAGTGTTTTCATCCTCCACAATTTGATCTAGCACTGGGAAAAATTTGACCATTTTAACAAAGTATGTCGTCATGCACATATGGTGCCTCATGCACACCTCCTTATTATCCTTGTAGTTTTCCTAGAAATATTTAACATTGTGCAAATGGGCATACTCTCTCCAAACCATCCTCTTCAATTCTCCATATGGATCCATCATTTATCAAGGAGTGTAGATCTCCAAGTTATATTCAATCATTTCCCTTTCAGAATACTCTGCACACTGGGATGTGGGAATTGCATACATACCCTAGCTGAAAGTGAGAGGATGGGAGTGCCTGGCCTATGTTTGTCACTCAGGAGTGTGTGTGTGTGTTGTAGTCTCCTAAAAATTTCCAACAAGATCAATTGGTCATTTGGATACCAGGGTAGCTTATATGGCCTCTCGGAGAAGCCCTCTGTCCTAATATAAGTAAACTTGGGAAACTGAATAAATAGAAACCCAAATTGGCCTATGAATGCATGAGAACTATGTGTGACCCTTCACTCAAAGTATCCTTTGAGAAGTCTAATGATGTGCCCTATAAATACATCATTTACCCTACAGTATTTTTTTTGAAGTTTTGATATTGGAGCCATGGATTCCTGTCATAGAATTTTAGCTCTCTCCTGGGAGTCGGGCTCTGTGCCACAACTAGACAAGGTGGGGATGTGGAAGGTTTTCCCTATAGACTTGGTGGAAAAATTGGCCAACACGCTACCATCATGGTCGATAATTCTTTTGATTTTCTCTTGATATGCATGTTGTCACCTAGAAATGCACCCTATGCAAAGTTGTAAAAAACTGAGCTTTCTAGTGAAACATTGGATCACTCCAAGGCTGTGGGTGACCTGAGATTGGAGTGAACCTCCGAAGAAGTCCGACTTCCTTTGGTGTCACCTAACTACTGATTGTTGTGGGGAAAAGGAAGAAGGAATACATAAGATGAAGATTAAAATATAAGGTGATACACCGAAATAATGAGGAATCCTGAAATGGACACAAGAAGAATATACAATTGAAAGTTAAATTCTATTGCTTCACATACTCATAACAACTTCTTTCAGATTTAATGCTTTAGTCCTAACAGGTTTGGCCCACATACACATCTTGGGAAGGAAAGATCAATTTCACAACCTTAAGACATAAGTGCAGGACTATAAAACACAGTTAAAGACTTGCATGTTCGAAAGAAATATACAGAAATGAGCATCAATACAAACATGAACACAAGCTTCCAAGGTAAACTCTGCGTTGCATTCCAGATTCCAATTTGAGTTACAAAAAATACATCAATTGAGGAAGGATAGCTAAAAATCACTAACTCTTCTGGATGCATTACCTGAACTCTCTACCAAAAAGGAAAAAAAGCCTTATATATCAAAATGTGTCGGCCCTGTAGGGCTTACAAAATATCAGAGCTTAGAAAGATCTATCCTAAGATCCTTTGATTGAAATAAATGCTAAAGCCTGTGTGTCCCTGCTATGTGTGTTGGTGAAGGGTTACCCTCATAGAAGCCCTCTGATATTTCGCAGCTACCGCATTTATTTGATCCATCATGTTCACCCCGAACCTCTTCAGTCGATCTGCCTTCAATGCCCTAAGTTCAGAACATATAGACGCCACTCTTCGTCCAGTTGATGTTCTTTAGACTACCATGATTTACGTTCAGATCTCTCTGATTGGTTGAGCACTTTCCACACGGACTCTACAGCTGGTCAAAAGTCCTTTGAAAAGAATCATATCTCAGCGAGACACATAAAGTGTCTTGCCGATGCGATTAGGTGTCTCTGCAGCTATCGGCATATCATAGAATAGTCGGTGAGAGCTCATTGTGAGCTCATTTCATTTACCTCGAGCTTACTCTTCTCCTCCGGGCTCGAGCTCCTTCGGCTTTCGGTGAGACCTTACTGGGTCAGCAAGACCTCATCCCGATGGCCTCAACTCATGGTGAGCTCCTTCCGGTCGGTAAGACAATCTCCACTCGCTGAGACCACATGTTGATCCTCTCGCCTTTTTTCCGAACTTGTATGTTGGCAAGACATGACGAGTTAGGGAGACCCTATATTGATGCCATGTTACGCCAATAGACCCTTAAGTTGAGGAGACCTCGTGTGGTGGGAGAGACCTCACCCTAAGCTTGCTTTCTTTCGTCGATGCCACCTCATGAACTATTGTCGGCGAGACTCCTTCCTTTGGTAAGACCTCCCAGCAAAGCCCGCTTGCTTACGCCGAAGGCATCCTTTCGCTGAGACCCACGCCGAATTCCTGCATTCTTTCAGCTCTTCATTTCGAGGAAACCTGGGTGTGTCAGCAAGACATTCACCGAACTCTACTTTTCCACTCCGATTCATTCTACATCGGCAAGACCCTAGGGCATCGCTGATACTATATGGTGAAGGCACATCTTATGTCGATGGCGGAAACCCTCCTTAGGCGAGACACCTGTTATCAGGGAGACTCCTGCCGAACCCCTCTTGTTGTCGCCAAGACACTCCATTCTCGCTAAGACTTCTTAGCAAGCTCCTTCACTCGCCCCGAAGTGCCCAGTCGGTGTAAGCTTCATCCTTCGGCAAGACAGTTTGCCGAAGGAAATATCCTATGCTGAGCCATCTCTGTTTCTTTCGACAAGAGGCCATTAGTGTCTCCTCGAATGCATTTTACCTTACCGAGTTCCGCTTTCCTTTCGTCAAGAGATTACCGAGTCGAGGAGACACCATAGCGAGGATCAAATGTTGCATCGATATCTGCTTTTGTCACCGAGACACCCTCCATTCGCTGAGACCTCTTGTAGACTTCCTTTTCTTTCGGAGAACCCTTCATTCGACAAGATAGCCAGCGAACTCTCTTTCCTTTGCTGACACTGCCTCCTTTATTTCTTCGGCATGACTTTTATCCTTCGGCAAGACATCCTACCGAAGGGTTGAACCTATGTCGAGAGCATCTCGTCTCGGTGTGAATCTATCTCTTCGGCCATACCCTTTTCATTTTGGAGGCTCCATTGTTCGGTGAGACTCTTGTCGATAACACCTTGTATGTTGCCAGGACTTCTCATTGTCGGCAGGACCTCTAGGTGACATATTTAACTGTTGACGAGCCCTTTCATGTTTTGGTGG
Source organism: Sequoia sempervirens (assembly GCA_007258455.2). NCBI lineage: Eukaryota > Viridiplantae > Streptophyta > Pinopsida > Cupressales > Cupressaceae > Sequoia > Sequoia sempervirens. Next base: position 18,015 of record VDFB02122680.1, read on the forward strand.
GGCCTCCTTTCGATCGGCAAGACCGGCTCCATTTGTCGAGACTCTATATCGAGCCTTTCGACTCTTGCCAAGCTCCATTTCGTTTCGGGGGGACCTTGTGTAATCGCTGAGACATCTCAGCGAGATCCCTTAGTCATACCGAGGGCCCTCTTTCCTTTGTGCCGTGGAGACTTTTTTCAGCCAGACTTGTCTTGAAACATGCTTCCTTTTGATTATCGGGGAGACCCTGTGGCTTCGGCGAGACCTCGTAGCGAAGCTCTCTTGCTTTGCTGAGATCTCCCAACTTCGGTGAGACATCTTCGATCAGTGAGACCTGTTTTCGAAACCCGCACACATACGCCGAAAAGATCTTTTGTTTTCTTGTCAGCGAGACCCGATGCGTTTGCTGAGACCTTGGCCGAAGAAAAGAACCTCCGCCGAATTGAAAACCTTTTGTTGCCGAGACTCCATCCGATGTCTTGCCGATAGGGACCATATGCGAACCCCACTCGCCATGACACTCCTGGGTCTTGGCGACTCTGTCCTTAGAAGATTTTCATGTCGAACCTGAACAAGGCAGGCTTCCCAACTGAGCTCCCTGTGACCTAGCATCAGATTCATGACCTTTTCCCTAGGCCGAATGCCCCATTTGGCCTTCTCGAACCTATTAAACACAATTTACCTTGCTGATTGAGCCAGAGGGTGAAAATTTAGGCAACAATTCTGGTGACCTTTGCGGGATGTTTTCCTGCTAAACATGAGAACCAGTGACTGGTCTTGTCCATTGGGCATGGAGTCGTTAGAAGGCTCAGAAAACAAAAAAAACATCAGTCTTGCACATGGCTTCAACCTCATGAGATCTACGGGTCATAACAGGTTGCCCAAAAAATGAAACAAGGGAAAACGACAGAGATAAATACCACGTTAAAACAACATTCAGGGAACAGAGCAAAACAATAAACAAACGAACCATAATGCAAAGCACTTATTGAAAACATAAAACCTAAATAGATATGTACAAGAAAGGCACTTATCAGGCTTGAAAGCAGGGTTTAAGGTGTATCCCATTGACTAGGATAGGAAGCAAATCCTCTTCTGTCGTAGCCAGCTAATAAGCATTATGCTCCTTACAGTCCTTGATTAGGAATGGACCTATCCACATGTTATCGAACTTGGTGTGATGGCCTGGCTTACTTTTCAAAACATCCCATTTCAGCATGAGATCTCCCACCCTAATTTTTTTTTCAGTAGCGTTCTTGTCAAATGTTCTTTTCGTTTGGAGCTGATGACATTCCAAAGCTTTTGTTGCTTTGTCCCTTGATTCTTCAAGCTCCATGAGCTCTGCATACCTTACAGACATTGGGTCCTGTCCCTCAAGCATCTCCAACTGGTGAACAATGTCTAGAGCCCAAAGCTCCATAGATAGTGGAAAACTTGCCTCGTTGCCATAGACCAACATATATGGCGAGTTACCAACAGACCTCTTAGGGGTCACTCTGTCTGCCCAAAGTGCATTCTTTAAACTGACGTGCCAGGTCCTTTGATTATCCTCTATGGTTCTTTTAATAATTTTGATGAGGTTCTTATTTGTGCTCTCAGCTAGGCCATTACCTTGAGGGTAATAATTTGAAGATGTGCTCAAATGAATTCCATGCTTAATGGCCCAGTCAATTACTCTTAGACCCGTGAATGCAAGGGCATTATCAGATATGATGGAGTCAGGCACTCCAAACCTAGTGACTATATCCTCATAGAAGCTCAAAACTGAAGACTCCTTTGCTTCTTTCAAAGCTATTGCTTTTGTCCACCTTGTGAAATAGTTTGTAGCTGTCAGCACTGGAAGGTGGATTTATTGGTCCAATGAAATCAATGCCCGATCTCATGAAGGGTTGTTCTACTTGAATTGGGTGCAGGGGCATAGCGGGCAGCTTTTCCTTTCCTGAAAATAGAGCACATTTGACACATTTTCTTGCCCAAGAGTAAGCATCTTTGAACAAGCTGGGCCAGTAGTAACCAACTCTCATGATTTTCCAGGCAGTAGTTCTGGGAGCAAAGTGACCTCCTCCAGCTCCATCATGAAACTCATGAAGCACTTTTTCAATTTGATTGCTATGGATGCATCTCAATAGGACACCATTCAGATCTTTTTTGAAGAGAACATTATTCACCAGCACATATGGTATGGACTGCAATCTGAAGTATCTCCTTTTAGCTCTGTTTAATCCTAATAGGAATTCATCGGTTTGTAAAAATTGGATCATATCTTGAACCCAATTGGTTATCCCTATTGGTACATCATCTTGAGCATATGTATTAGCAAGGATAACATCATTTTCTAGTTCACTTCCGTTGCTTGACCCAGTAGCAAGTTGTTCACAAAGACCTCTACCTCTAACCAATTTGGTGATCCTAATATCTACATCATACTCCATGACCCTAGTGATTCACTCTGCTCTTTTTTCAGATCTTTATTCAATAGAAAATCCTTCACACTTGAGTGTGCTACCATGACATGAATTTTATTATGAGAGATCAAAGGCTTGAATTTCTTCAGGCTTCCGATCATAGCAAGAACATGCCTCTCTACAAAGGAGTATTTCTATTCATAATCGACCAAACCTTGACTGAAAAAGGCTATTGGTTGTTCTAAATTCTCTTCATTTTTTTGAACCAATATTACAGAAATGTTACTTGCGCTACCATAAGCATATAGATAAAAATATTTAGAAAATTTGGGATTTACCAGTGTAGGAGCTGTTGCTAAGGCCTCCTTGACCTTTTCAAAACTATTCTTGGCATCCTTTGTCCAACTGAAAACTATATTTTTCTTTAACATAGTTGTCAAAGGCTGTAACAGGTTTGCAACGTCTTGGATGAACCTTCTTAGAAAGTTGATCTGGCCGAGAAAGCTTTGTAGACCCCTCTTGTGATTAGGTAGCGGCAACTCATGTATGGCTTTGACTCTCTCAGGATCGATAGTAATTCCTTGATTTGACACTATGCATCCTAATAATTTCCCTTCATGAACAACAAAGATACTCTTTTTTGGATTGAGAGAGATACCAAACTCCCTGCACGTTTCAAAAACTTTCCTAAGATGTAACAAATGTTCATCAACATTCTTGGAATATACTGTAATATCATCTAGGTAAATCAGTATAATCTTGTTGATCAAACTTTGAAATGCCATGTCCATGGCCCTTTGAAATGTGGCACCAGCATTGGACAAACCAAAAGGCATCCTTTTGTATGCCATGGTGCCCCATTTAGTCGTAAAAGCAGTTTTAAACTGATCTTCTTCCTTAACCAGCACTTGATTATACCCTGAAAAACCATCTAATAAGGAAATTCTTTTAGAATCAACAACCTCTTACAAGATTCGTTCCATGGAGGGCAGCGAGTAGTGGTCTTTCAAAGATGATCGGTTAAGGTCCCTAAAATCTACGCAAAGTCTGATTTCACCACTTCTCTTCCTAACGGGTACAAGATTAGAAACCCATGAAGTATGCTTGATAGGACAGACAATACCCCTCTCAACTAGTTTAGTCAGCTCTTTAATCATTAGGGGCTCAAGTTTAGGATTCAAGGGCCTTTGTTTCTGTCTTACCGGCTTAGCATCAGGCTCTAACTCAATTGTGTGTTGAGCAATGTGGGGATCAAACCCTTTCAAATCCGAATATTCCCAAGCAAAGACATCATGAAATTCTTTGCAGAAAGCAATGAAAACTTGTTTATCTTCATGTGAACAATTTTTTCCTATCTTAAGTAGCTTACCTTTGAAGATCTCTAGCTCTTCATAGTGTTCTTGTTTGATCTGCAAGCCGACTTTACCCTTTTTGAGCTGATCATCAGTACTGAAAATTGACTCTAAGGTAACAAGGCCTTTGGGTAATTTATTTGTCTTTAGCTGTATGACTTGATCACCATACTACTACTTGTGTTTTTCCTGATTCACCATGGAGAATTGATCTTCTTCGAGCAGGAAAGAAAGGATTTGTTCATCACTGTCAAAGACTTGCTAGTGAATGTTGTTATCAGGAATTGATGGCCTGACCACGACCTTCACATACTGCTGCACTTTCTCTTTTCTAATGTCATTTGGAATGTCAAACTACGCCCCAATGGTTGCAAGTCTATCAACATGCTTGTTCTAATTTCTTGGGATAGATACTAAATTAAAGGCATCAAATTCCTCAAGCATGTTCCAGACTTTGTTTCTATAAGACTTCAGTGCGTCATTTTTAGCAACATTCAGGCCCCTTACTTGGTTAACAACTAATTCACTGTCCCCATAGACTTTCAAGCTGGTTATTCTTCTCTTCCTTTCCCACTCTAGACCTTGAACAAGGCCTTCATAATCAGCAGTGTTATTGGAGCATGCAAAAGCAAAACAGAATGCAGAGTAGTACCTATCACCTTGTGGAGAAATCAACATTGCACCTCCTCCTGCCCCATTCTTACTTTTGGAACCATCGAAGAGCATCTCCCAAAGTCCATTTAGTGGTTGCAACAACTAATCTACATCTTTCTCCAAGTTTGGAATCTCTGTGTCAGGCTCAAGAATGACATAGTTTCCCATACTAGCATCTTGAATGAGGTCCTCAGGACTGTCCAATACATTCTCAACTGCCCATTCATGCAGCAACACGTCAGGAACAACTTCTGATTGGAGTTCTTGAGCAGCAGCTAGTTCATTGTCAGAAAGAATGACACAATTTGTGTCTGCAGCAGTAGGAACAACATTAAAGGGACTTGGATTATATGGCTCAATGTGATCTTTAGCCAATCTCTTAGATTTAATGGTAACCTTGGTTCCATATCTTGTTCTAAATAACATATGTGACCAATCAACTAATACATAACCACCTATCTTGGCTGTAAAGTCTCTAGATAAACACAAGGAAAAGAAAGGTGGAAGGTCTATTAACCATATGTCTTGAGGAACTAAAAAATTTGGACAAGCATGGAGGGTGAGATTTAAATCCTTGATAATACCTAAAGTATTAACCAAAGTACCATCCAATTGGATCACTCCCTTCTCTAAAGGCTGGTATTTTAGTCCAAGTTTGTCAGCAATCTGTTTTGGCATGACGGAGCTACTAGCTCCACTATCTACCATACAGTTATGGACTAATTTATCACCAATAATCACTGAAACGTAGAAAGGAGTTGGTTTGACTTCTTTTCCTACCTCTTTGCTGGATTGTTTATCATCTGCCTGAGCATTATTTGTCAAAACAACCCTATCTTGACCTAATGGGGATTTAGAGTCACCTAATAACTTAAGATTTGACAAGGCTGAACATAGAATATCCTTTTGACCAGGGATGACCAATGAATCCAACATAGACATCGTCACATTTGTCTTTTTCATACTATCAAGAATGTTAAAAGGTACAACTGGGTTTACTTTATTTTGTACCTTTACGCCAATGTGATCAGTTTGTAAGCGTGGCTACTCTTTAACTAGGAGTTGCGGATTTGCTTGCAAAACACTAGTCACTCGAGATGCAGATGGTTCCACAACTGATGCCTTTCCTTTGTAGGCTACATGATCGAGCTCAAATGCTCTCTTCTTTGCTCTCGTATTGGCCGCAACAGGAGAACTGTCCACATTCAATCCACAAAACTCTTCACCCTGCCAGTTGAGTAGAGTAGCATCATTCGCAAACTGATCTTGGTGTTGTGGAGATGACTCATTAAGTGCATGCTGTTGTGAGTTTGACGCATTTTGTACCACAAGTTCCTGATTGATGAGTCCATTTGAGCAAGTGGCCTAATTGTGGGGCTGATTGCAAGGGTAGCACCATTCATAATCTGCTGCTAAATTATTTTGAGTAGGAACCAAGTCTTTTACTACACTAACAGGTGTTGGAGCATAGGCCTGAAAAGGTCTTGTGTTCACATTTTGTCTTGTCCCTTGTGTGAGATGGGGTTAGAAATCAAATTGAATAGATAAAGTGACAGCTAACACTTCTAAACTATTAACCTCATCTAAACAAGAGAATACAAACAAATGGAGATTTCAAAATGAAAGCAAATAAAATAAAGTACTCCCCATATTGTAGTTGATTCCTTCTCTTGCTCTCCTATTTCTCCCTTTGCAAATATGCCCTCAGATTTGTAGTGTAACTTGTGCAAATACCTACAAATGATAAGTAGAAAGTTGGAGAAGAATAGCTGTTTTTAGCTGAAAATGGAGAAGAAAGGTTGTTTTTATAGATAACCATTCGAATGGACGGTTGAGATTAATCTTCTAGAAAGATTCCAATATCAATGGATGGGAATGCATGAGAGGGATGTTATGAAATGGATGGTTGAGATTAAGCCTCAGAAAAGCTGCCAAGATCAATGGTCCAGAATTGATGCACCAAGAATATGCTATTCTTGGAGGAATCATGACAGGAAGACATGCAAAGACATGCAGGCCATGACAAACATGCAGGCTAGGATAGGCATGCAAGGACATGCAGGGACATGCAAGCTATGACAGGAAATGAATGTTATGACAAGGGATTATGACATGGTATCTTTGACCAAGTGGTGCATAAATAATTTATTTTAAATAATTTATCCAAAAATGGAGGAAATGGACAAGTGGAAAATAAATAATTTATTCAAATTATTTATTTGAAAATAGAGGAAATGGACAAGTGGAAAATAAATAATTTATTCAAATTATTTATTTGAAAATAGAGGAAATGGACAAGTGGAAAATAAATAATTTGTTCAAATTATTTATTTGAAAAAAATGAAAAGAGGAGCATTTAATTAAATTTATTAATTTAATTAAATGGAGAGATAGAAATTAGACCTTAAATAATTAATTTAGATTAATTATTTAATAGGGAAGGTGGCATGGGATAGTTAAATGATTTTAATAATTATTTAACTATGGAAGAATTAAAGGACCATGAATAGATAAATAATTAATGGTAATTATTTAACTATAGATGAAAGATGACAAAATAATTAAATAAATAATAATTTATTTAACTATTGAAGAAGAGGAAGAAATTAGTGACGCAATTAGTTTATTTAATTGGTCAGGATAGAATAAATATTAGAAAGTGAATTAATTAAATAATTATTAAAAATTATTTAATTAATAGAGGAATATAATCAAACATAATTTGAATAACTAAAATTATTCAATTATCGAAGGACGAGGATGAAGAAAAATGACGCTCGAAGGCTTAGGACATTTTTATGTGTCTACATTTTGCCCCTCTTTGTCATAATGTAGCCTGTCACATTGTGACAAAGAAAAACAAGTCAAAGTCATGCCCCAGTACAAAGTAAGATGAGGAAGAATGATGAGGAGGGTTACGGTATGCCCCCTCGAGAGGACAGACGGGTTCCAAGAACACGGGTGTGCTCTCGAAATGGATGAGAAGACTAGAAGATGAAAGATAGAAGAAATGTTAGCTTGGAAGGGGATGGATATTAGCGTGGAAGAGAAGGGAGGATGAAGATGGAAAGCTAGATGAAAAAAAAGATAGGGGAACCAACTTTCATACTTACATTTTTATATTTATCATCATTGGGCAGATTATTATAATGGCCAACAAACACCATGATATGACGTAGACCAAGGTGTGCAAGGTTGTACCATCACGTGAGATAAGCAGTCGCAGACAAGGATGATCATGACTCATACAAAAAGGCACATTTTCCCCAGTCTTTTTGCCATAACCAACCGCAAGCAAAAAAAGACAAGAAAGACAAATCATGAAACGTCGTTGCTTCTCTAAATCCTCTTTCCAGGACATCCTCGAGAAACTCGCAACATGATTACCAAAAAGGACAAAATAAAGCCAAATCCATCATCATGATACATCACTGTTTTTCTAAATCCCAGAGTCAGGACATCACTGAGAAACTAGTAACATGAGTGTCAAAAGACAAAACAAACCTCATCATACATCGCTGCTTCTCTAAATCATGTTGTCAAGATCTCGCTGAAAAACTAGTAACATGATGAAAAATCAACAGACAAGTGCCAAGTGTTTTCCAAGTGTTTTAATGTCAAGATGTCTGGTTTGATTTCGAGATGCCAGGGTGTCAAGGTTTTGATGATGCCAAGATGATGAGTGTTGAAGATTGCCAAATTCAGGAAGGACACATCCTGAATAATGTTGATGTCAAGAGGAGAAACCCCCAAAATTCAAGAGGATCCCTCAAAATTCCAGGTGATAGTGACGATGCCTAGGAAGGACACATCCTAAGGCATAAATGATAGGGGTTGTTCTTCAGAAGGACACATCTAAAAGAACATTGATGTCAAGAGGAGCGATCCTTAAATGTCAAGAGGATTGCTCAAAATGTCGAATGATGATGACGATACCTAGGAAGGACACATCCTAGGGCATGATTAAATGATGAGCTACCCTTCAAAAGGACAAATCTGAAGAGTAAGAAAAATTTGACTGGCTTGACTAAGTTTGACTGAGATTGACTGATTTTGATATGCCAAGATGATTGTCATGTTCCGTTGACAGATTGTCGAAGTTCACTTGGGTAGATTGTTCATTCAAGTTTAAAGACTGTTTCATGTGTGTGCAAAAATTATGCAATGAACCCTAATGGACTGAGCTAGTGCGGCCTCGGGGGCCCATCGACAGATGGCCTTGCCTACGTCATGCACTCAAAGACCTCGTAGTTTGACACGATCAAATACTTTGTCTTGTTGACGAAAGATTGAGTCATGATTTATTTTGACAAACCTAATTGGACTGACCTAATGTCTCGGGGACTCGAAGATGAGCCTTGCCTACGTCATGCACTCAGAGACCTCGTAGTTTGACATGATCAAATACTTTGTCTTGTTGATGAAAGATTGAGTCATGATTTATTTTGACAAACCTAATTGGACTGACCTAATGTCTCGGGGACTCGAAGATGAGCCTTGCCTACATAGCAAATGCGCAGAGACAACGTAGTTCGACAATGACAAAGACTAATCAAGACTTGAATTGATGTGACTATGCTAACTACCATGACTCTGTTTTGGAAGTTTTGTGTTTTCTTCAGGACATTTTTCAATTTTTAGGTCTTTTTTTCAGGACATTTTTTTTATTTTTAAGTCTTTTTTCAGGACATTTTTGGATTTTTAGGTCTTTTTTAGGACATTTTCTGATTTTAGGTCTTTTTTCAGGACATTTTCTGATTTTTAGGTCTTTTTTCAGGACATTTTCTGATTTTTAGGTTTTTTTTAGGACATTTTCTGATTTTTAGGTATTTTTTCAGGACATTTTCTAATTTTTAGGATCACGTGCGGTACCCACTGCAGTCTCATTATAAAAGTTTGCCCCTAGTCAAGTTGAATACCAATTGACAGGTGATGACAACGTTGTTTGACGTGGGAAGGACACATCCAAAAACAACATGAGTATGACGATAATGTGACGAAGGTATCGAGGTTTGCAGCTGGGCCAGGAACAACTTCAAGTAATGTTTTGGATAATGTGCTTGTATGGATGAAACTCATTGCATTTGGAATGACTTGGTTGGGACGATGGAGTGATGGAGTATCCTTAGACCATTTGACAAGGGAAAGCCAAAATAGGTGATAGACATGAAAGACTGATAGGTGGCCTTGATAAAGGACAAGAGACATGAGACTCAGGGAATTGTCATATGATTTTCGAGGACTATGTCGTATAGGGATAATGATAGAAATGACAAAATAATTTGTGACAAAAGGATTGACATGTCAAGAGTTTTCCCCAAAGCATGATTTATGTGTGCCAATTTTATGCCAAGACCAAGGTAGGTGGGAAAATGGAGGGAAATGATATGGATGAAATAGATGGATGCCAATGTTAAGAGGAAGGCATAGGAGATGAGATGACTTGCCCCCAAGTGTAAAAGTCCACCTAGATGATTTATTTTACACATGACGCCCGTTTGCCAGGTTTTCTTCATGGTACTTATCCGGTATGCTCTACGCCGTTTTCACCACATTGATGAATTTTTCTTTACTATTTTCTTGACTTTTTGAATTTTTTTGTCACCAAGATGCTTGTTTGCCAAGTTTTCATCAAGGTGATGATTTTTTTATTTTTATTTTTTATTTTTTTTTGTGTTTTTGGATAGCCTAGATGCTTTAGATGACCAGTGACTGCTCTGAATCCACTGACGGTGTCGATGTAGAGACTGATGCCATGATGTACCAATAATATCCTTTCTGAAGTAGCTGCCTTGTCAGGATCCTAGCGCTTACATACAACTGATTGATGTCATCATGGTCCTTTCTGATACTAGAATTGGCCTTATCAGAATGTACACATCTCGATAGAGTGCCATGAGAGTCCTTATGATAAAGAGTTGTTGCCAAGATGCGATGGATTTGTGACATGGGATTTTTGGACTTTAGGCGAGATGTAGGATTATGGTGGATGATGGTAGACATGGATGGATTTTTTGGATGTTTGGATGAATCACTTTTTATTTTCCAAACTCGGTATGATGGATGATGGATTTTGGAGGGATGGAATTTGGAACCAACACCTTTAGATGCCTTGCTTGATGACCATTTTGAAGGAGGTGGACATGTGTTATATATGGGAGTCCTCTTGTCTTGCGGCTCCAGATTTTGATTAACTTTTTCTTTTGACATATGTTCTTTGCTTGATCCACTTTTCTTTAGGATCCATTTTAATTTCATTTGTCCACTTGTCTTTTTTTCTAATTTGATGGCCTTTGACATTTTATTTTTGATTTTGTAAGACTTTTCTTTTTGTTGGTTCCAAAGGGAAGGTTTAATATGTTGAGAATGATGGTCTATGGTGTGGGTGGACGAGGTGTTGGCAACAATCTTATGACAAGGATTTCTCATGGACTCCATTTTGAAGTTTGTATCTGAAAAGGTTGCCCCCAGTATCGAGGAGGTTCCACTGACATCATTTGATTCATTAACTAAAGAATAGCCAAGACCTTGATGTCTGTGATTTGTCTGAAGCTGTATTGGCTCTTGAATGCCATGCTCATGTATGCCTAGTCCTCTTCCTTGATAATGCATGCTCTGACATATTCTATTTTGTGATGGGGTATTTATTGTTTTGAAAGCAAGATGCTAACCCATCATGATGTACGTAGACACTGTCACTTGGAATATTTTCATCTACAAGAAAACCTGCTCTGACAAAGATAGATGACCCTAGCTGATAAAGTGTCTTAGCTTCATTGTCATGTTGGCCATATTTCTGACTGATATCTTTGGTATGATCTTGTGACATGTTAGGTTCAGATGATTCTATTGGTGCTTGCAAGTCAATGTCGAAGCCATCATTATGGTCAATGTCATGGAGTCCAATGAAGTCAACTATAGCTCGATCATTTGAAAATATGTCCATAATGGAAGACTCTTGTTCTTGAGGAATATCATCTATGTGTGTCATGGAGGCAAGTGTCTCATCTTGGAAAGTGTCAATAGTGGGGGCTTGAATAGGATCGTCAAGTGTTTGATCATAAATGGCGTAAAGGTCAAGGAGTGGATCGTTTTGGATTTCTTGGTCAATGATAGGGTCTTGGTCAAAAATGGGGTTGTCATGGATTTGGACTTCTTGGTCAATGGTAGGTATATTTTGGATGTCATGATTGTCTTGAATGACTTCTTGAATAGACTTTAAGATAGGTTCATGGGATGGACTACCTTGATCCTGACATGAAGGTGATGTTATAATGTCATGCTTTGGGCTTTCATTTTGACATGTATCCTCAAGTTTAGGCAATGGGATTTGACTTTGGACAATGATAGAATTTTCATGATGAAATGTAGCTTGTGAGGGAGGGACTTGAAAAGGATTAATGGATGAAGGACTAGGATAGGACATGGAGACTTGGACTGGATTAATAAGGTATGATGTAGAAACTTGACATGAGTTGGTAGATGGTTGATAAGGCATGTAGAGTTGGACGGGATTGGTAGGTGAAGGACTAGAATATGACGTGGAGACTTGTAATGGACTAGTGGACAGTTGGTTTCCCTTGTCAAGGTTAGGATAAGGGTGATAAGTGGATGTTTGTTGTGAATTAATGGCAGGATTTATGTTAAGTGACTGTTGATGGTGAGGGTAGACAGATGGAGGTCTCAAAGTATTTATGTCAAAGCCTCGTGGTAACTTAGCCCTGTTAGAATCACCAAGATCACCTGCATGCAAGATCGATACCTGTCACATGCAAAAGATATGAAGAACGAAAAAGCAATGTTCTCAGAAAACCTCTCTGTGAAAATGCATTAAGAGAATCCATTATTACAATGTGATCAATCCTTATGAAGGAGATCACGAAACCCTAAAAAGGGAAACCCTAAATGAAACCCTAGTGTGCACACTTAATAATTCAACAACACATTAATGTGCCTAGTTGCAGCCTGCAAGTACAAAAGAGACAAGTGACCCCACCACCAATCAATGTGATGTACCACTAAGCATACCAACTTATTACTCTAACACCCCTAAGATGAACTTTAGAAGAAGCTGCTAAAAACACTAGAATAAGATGCATGAAAGCAAAGATGGGTCCCGACAACGAGGCCTGATCAGGTACCCATTTACAAATGCAAGAATGAGTAAGAGAAGGAAAAACCCACTGGGACAAAACCCCCCTTACAATGAGATAACATGCTGCAAAGAAGCACTGGAAAAACTCTGTAGAGTAACATTGGAACTTGATATAGGTAAGCAAGGAAATATTCTTCTGTATACTACTGAAACCGGATGAGAGTCACTGATTGACTCAAGGAATCATGATTAAAGCAACAGAAAACCCGATGCCACAGAACACTGGAAAACTCCAAACTGGAACAACTCTGGAATCTATGATGCAGCAAGTGATTATTAAATGATGCATTACTGTAAACGAAGTGCAAAGATGCAAAATTCACTCTCCCAACTGCCAAAACATCCAAGTAATCGCCAACCAACCCATCGGGCCAAATCTGGACTAACTGATAAACTTGGGACAGATACAGAAAAAATGTATGGACATAAATATAGAGCTCCTTAATACCTTTCCAACGCCGCAAACGAGGCGAAAATCGGAGATTGTGGCAAAAAGTTATGAGCTCGGAAGCATAAAATGTACATCTGACTTCAGACAGCAATAAATGCAGTAAAACAGAAAAATACTGTAAAATAAACTGCACTACAGGAAAGAGCTCGGAATTAGCTTTCCGGTGATATCTCGTTTGCCCGATTTGGATACCGTATGCCCAAGTTATGGCCAAAAGAAAAAAACTGCTTCTTTAGGGCAAATTAGGGCTAGGAGGGGGCAAAGAGGGCCGGCCGTACGCTGACGTCATGCTGACGTCAGCAGTTCACGAGCATAAATTTGACGGCCGTCTGGCCGTTGGGGCAAAAAATCGCCTCCCCTGCAAAATGAAAAATTTTTGGCCCTTGGTCGTGCATGTGACCGCGGGCTGGTGCTGGAGGGGGCCGATCGTGATGGGTCGGGCGAGCCCCCTCGTCTTCCAGCGACCTAGCTACGTGAAAGCATACCGGGTCAGTTTGGCGTGATTCAGTCTCTGGCCGCTTCATAAGCATTCCAGCGGAGCTGCCAGATCTCGGTCAATAATGCGTGAAATGGCGTATGGAGTGGTTCACGGGTATGGGCAATGGATGGTGGTTACCGCGACGCAAGCATGCCCCTGCATTGGAGGCGCAGAAACCAGGAGGAGTTTTGACCCTTTTTGCACGATTTTCGAGATTTTTTTTCCTCGATCCGCGTGCTGGGGAGGCCGTACGGCCCTCCAGACAAAATTTTTTTGCCTCCCGGATCAACTGCTCCAAAATCAACGATTTGACAGGCGTTTCTAGGGTTTTTGGCCGCTGCGAACGCGATGGCGACGTCCGTTTGAGCCCATTGTGAGCCAAAAAATAGGCTAACCCCAGATCTTGCAGAAAAGATGCCTGTGAAAACCCTTGCACCCGAAACTCACAAAGAGGCCATATCTTCAGATCACGAACAAGCAGCTGCAGGTCTGGAGCTCTGATACCATGTTAGAATCACCAAGATCACCTGCATGCAAGATCGATACCTGTCACATGCAAAAGATATGAAGAACGAAAAAGCAATGTTCTCAGAAAACCTCTGCAGCGAAAATGCATTAAGAGAATCCAATTATTACAATGTGATCAATCCTTATGAAGGAGATCAAGAAACCCTAAAAAGGGAAACCCTAAATGAAACCCTAGTGTGCACACTTAATAATTAATAATTAATTATTAATGTGCCTAAGTTTAACTTAAGTAATAAAGAGGAATAAGTGACTTAATTAATTAATCAATGTGATGTAATTAATTAAGCATAATAACAATACTCTAACAAGCTATAGTCCAAAAGCATGGATAGATACCTTTGAGGGTCACGTAAGACTAATTTTTCTACAAAGGAGGCTATATCAGGATTTTTCATTGCAGCTTTTGAGTCTTTTACATATACTCGTCCATTTTGGTCTCTTTGTATGAATGGTTCAGAAGGACTTTGTGATGAAAATGGCATGTTCATGGAAGATTGCATGTTCATGTTGTGAAATGGGTTGGAAAAAGTCCAATGTTGGTTTATGTCAAAAGTGTAATTATCAATGTTGGGATTGAAATCTTGTCCAAAGTTTTCCATTTGTTCTCTCTATCTTTAAAGCCCAGTCTCAACCATAAAAGGGGATTGCTCAAATGAGGATGATGACAATGCAAGTATGACACTAGTCTATGTTTTTGTCTTTTTGTGTAATAAAGAATGACAATGCAACAGGATGATAATGTGTATCTAAGGAAATGTGTAATGTCGAAAAGTGAAAGTGACGATTAGGACTAGGATGATGAGGTGCAAAATGAGGACTAAGATGATTATGTCAACTAAAAAGGAAACTAATGCAAAAGCTTAGGTTCAAAATAACAACTAGGATGAAATAATGTTTTTGGAATTTTTTTTTTGAATAAAGGATGACAATGCAAGACTTTTTTTTTGTATTTTTTGACAATAAGGGATGCAATATGACAATGTTGTCTAGAGAAAATGACTACTCCCAAAGGACAATGAAAACTAGGATGACAAGTTATGACACTATTTTTTTTTTTTTTTGTATTTTTGGAGGATGTCAATGCAAGGTGATAATGACGTTTTCCTAAGGAAAATGACCAATGCAAGGTGATAAATTGTTAAGAAAGGATGTCAAATTCCAAGGTGATAGTGAGGACTAATGTGAAAATGTTGGTTAAGGAAATGACCAATGCAAATTCTAGATGCCAAATGAGGACTATGATGACAATATTTTGGATTTTAAAGATATGCAAGGTGAGGACTAAAATGATTTGAATATCTAAGGTATGCAAATGCAAAGGTTTAAAATGATTTGGAAAAAGGTTTCCTAACCACCCTATGCTTGATCTATGTCTCAATTTTGGAATATCAAAGGACTTGTTTGAAGGACTAAATGACAAGGACAAATGACAAATGAGTCTTCCTAACTAGACTTTTGAGTTGGAAGAATCTCACAAAAAGATAATGACTAAAGGAGATAATGATGTCTAAGTCCAATGATAACCTAATTTTGAAAGTCAAGATTTTGCAAAGTGAGGTAAGGTTGTCTTAATCCAAAATATGCAAAATGAAATGAGGACCTAAGTTTTTGGTTTATGACTGAAAATGCAAATGGTGAAGCCTAAGGATGAAGCTAAATATTTTGCAAAGATGACCCTATGGTAAGATGCAAGCTAAAGTGTACAAGGAATGAGAGATTTGAGCAATTTCATGATTTGGTTTTGACATAAGACTTCTGGAAGAAGATGTTTGATAGCAGACTGAGACTATTGTTTTGATGTTTTATTGAAAAGTCTAAGTTGTCTGAGGTTGATTGTTTGTGTCCAGATTTGTGAATGTTTGTGTATATTGTTTGAAGATCCAGAAAACACTTGACAATCACGATGTTTTGGTGTACACAAACACACATGAGACAAGCACAATCCTAATAGGCCAAGGGTTTGTATACTTGGTATAGCCCACCGATATACCCCTGATTGGTGTTAAACACCTTTCCTTCTCGAGAGCGGATAGCTTAGAAGTTTGGTGGCACTGGCTCCCCTCCACGGCTCATTAACGTCATTTGGGC
Source organism: Sequoia sempervirens (assembly GCA_007258455.2). Taxonomy (NCBI): domain Eukaryota; kingdom Viridiplantae; phylum Streptophyta; class Pinopsida; order Cupressales; family Cupressaceae; genus Sequoia; species Sequoia sempervirens. The sequence goes on from VDFB02122680.1 coordinate 34,105, forward strand.
ACACCAACTTCGGATTCTTGGGTCATCACTTCCCAAGAACTGCTATCTCTACTCAAGGGAGTCAGTAGTGAGTATCTTCGGGCATGATACTGTACCCTGCACTATACCAAGCAACGGCTGAAAATGGTTGGCCTCTAAAACAAAAAGGTGTCTAGTTAGGGCATCCGTTCGAGTGGCCACACATGGGGCGAGAGATTAATCACCAATTAGGTGGCACTCCAGCCTGAAGAGGTTACACTCAACGGGTTTATGGGAGTACTACTCCGGTCCGTGTGACACATCCACACTCGTGGTACTTGAACTTTCCTCAAGCACCCATTTTATATCCCGTGGAAGTGGCTTGGCTTTAGCCTATTACCGGTCGAGTCGTCCCTTAAGGTGAGTACTTTTTCCCTTAAGGCAGGCTCATTTCTAGAAATAATAACTGTTTCTCTTACACCCAGGATCACTCGAAAGTGCAAGGGGAGAGGATACTTCGATTATTAAGTCGTGAGGGTGACAAAAAATAAGGTGGGTCTGGTTTTTTGATCACCTAGTTTTCACAAGGTGAGAGCATAATCACCTACCACCTTCAAGCACAGTCAGACAAAATCAAGCACATGTTCATTTTAATGCACCAATGGAAGTGTTCCTAAACTAGAAATCACAAACACCTTGTTTGAGAAATGAGTCTTCGACTAACGGAGCTGCAAAACCACAAATTAGTAGTTTCATAAATATCTTGGACCAACGAGAAAGCTGCAAAAAAAACTAAGTTAGAACAAAAGATTAAAAACCAAACTAAAAGTTAGAAAATAATTAAACTAGAAAATAAAAAGACTAAACTAAGAAAAAAAAGAATTAAAGAAAACTAAAAACTAAGAGCTTGATTTTTTTGTTGCTCCAAAAGAAGCAGATTTTGGGAGCCCTATTCCAAAGCCACACGCTACAAACAAAAGATTAGTAAACCAAAAAAAAAACTTGAATGAAAACAACAAACTAAAAATAGTGATAACTTTCTCAAAACTAAACAAAACTTTAAATTGTAAATATCTATGAAAAGCTAAGACATAGAGCTTCAAAACCCAAAAACATTTTGCAAAATTCTACACAACAAAATTATTATAAACAAAAGAAAAATCGGATTTTAATAACTAAATCTTAAAAAGCTGTGATCAGTAAAATGGCCATAACTTTCTCAAATCCAAACAAAATTTCAAACCGTTTAATGTTTCGGAAAGCTGAAAATGAGGCCCACAAAACCCAGAAAATGTTTTACAATATTCGATGTGTCCATCCTTTTGTGATCAAATAAAGATGACGGGATTTTGCATGCATTCTTGGCTCTAATCTGCAAAACAACAAAAACAAACAAACCAATTTCTCTGCAAGAAAGCAAACATCGGGTTCACCAAATGTGAGATGGGGTTAGAAATCAAATAGAATAGATAAAGTGACAGCTAACACTTCTAAACTATTAACCTCATCTAAACAAGAGAATACAAACAAATGGAGATTTCAAAATGAAAGCAAATAAAATAAAGTACTCCCCATATTGTAGTTGATTCCTTCTCTTGCTCTCCTATTTCTCCCTTTGCAAATATGCCCTCAGATTTGTAGTGTAACTTGTGCAAATACCTGCAAATGATAAGTAGAAAGTTGGAGAAGAATAGCTGTTTTTAGCTGAAAATGGAGAAGAAAGGTTGCTTTTATAGACAACCATTTGAATGGGCGGTTGAGATTAATCTTCTAGAAAGATTCAAGATCAATGGATGGGAATGCGAGGAGGATGTTATGGAATGGATGGTTAAGAGATTAAGCCTCCATAAAAGAAACACCAAAGATCAATGGTCCAGAATTGATGCACCAAGAATATGCTATCCTTGGAGGAATCATGACAGGAAAACATGCAAAGACATGTAGGCCATGACAGACATGCAGGCTAGGATAGGCATGCAAGGACATGCAGGGACATGCAAGCTATGACAGGAAATGAATGTTATGACAGGGGATTATGACAGGGTATCTTTGACCAAGTAGTGCATAAATAGGTATTTAATGCTTATCAAAATGGAAATGGACAAATTGAAATCAATAATTGTCGGTATTGAAATAGAAATGGACAAATTAGAGAAATAAATAAATTTGTTCATTATTTATTTGAAAAAAAAATGAAAAAGAGAGCATTTTAGAAATTAAATTTATTAATTTAATTAAATGGAAGATAAAATTAGACCTTAAATAATTAATTTAGATTAATTATTTAATAGGGAAAATGGCATGGGATTGTTAAATGATTTTAATAATTATTTAACTATGGAAAGTGGGACCATGAATAGATAAATAATTAATAGTAATTATTTAACTATAGATGAAAAGATGACAAAATAATTAAATAAATAATAATTTATTTAACTATTGAAAGAAGAGGAAAAATTAGTGGCATAATTAGTTTATTTAATGCAGTGGGATAGGGAATAAATATTAGAAAGTGAATTAATTAAATAATTATTAAAAATTATTTAATTAATAGAGGAATATAATCAAACATAATTGAATAACTAAAATTATTCAATTATCGAAGGACGAGGATGAAGAAAAATGACGCTCGAAGGCTTAGGACATTTTTATGTGTCTACACCTTGATAATTGCCCTGATAAGCTTGTCTATTACCTTGATAGGCTTGTTGCTGGCCTGGATTCTACTGTTGATAAGGCCTAGAATAGGTATATTGTTTCTCTAAGTTCACCAACTTGTTACCAAAAGTCTGTAAAATATTTTTGATCTCTTGTAGCTCATGTGATGAGCCTGAAGCAGCACTCTCTTGTCTATCAACGGCTGGAACAACAACTTGCAGCGTTGGTACAACTGGTAGAGGTGTGAAGGGAGGTATTTGCAAAGGGATGTTTGCATGAATCTCTGGAAATAGAGGCATTGGAGGCCTAGGGGCAAGCTTGCCAGCTTGTATTAAGTTGTTCTCAGCTCTGATTGTTATTTCAAAGGAATCTGGCAAGGACACTCCTCCCATTGACTATATCATGACAGCTATGTCGTTGTTCAGAGCCCTCAAAAAATACAAAAATGCGTATTCTGGAGGTGGCCTCAACGTTGCACGGATTCTATCCCAGGTTCTCTGAAATCTGATGTTGAAATCATTCATTTTCTCTTATGGAGCCCTCTTAATTGTAGTCAATTGCTCCAGTAGAGACAAGTTGTCAGACCTGTCTTGGAATTGCTTATACAACTTATCTCCAAATTCATCCCATGTTACAATTGAACTGACTAGTAGGCTCCTATACTACTGTACAACTCTTCCTTTCAATGAAGCAGCCAATAATCTCACTGCAATGTCCTCTTGGGTTATGTGGTGGACTCCGCATAACAAAGCCACATCTCTCATGTGTTCAATTGGAGTAGTTTGGTTTTCCCCTGTAAAAATTGGCAGACTCTTCAAGGCTGCCATTGGAATATCATTGTGTTGTGCCAAGTTCAAAGGACTCCCTCCGTTGAGAGTGATAAAGGGTTGATTCCTTGGAGTGGCCATTGGAGGTATCTGAATTGGAGTTACTTGTATAGCAAAACGAGATCCCACTAATGGAGGAGTAGACTGAGTTCTTCTAGAATAGATAACTGTTGTTCCTCTTTTTTCTGTTGCTCTGCCTTTCCTTCTTGGTGGTGACAGCTGCAAATATTCGAAAGGACCTGAGCTGCCTCTCATCTGAACTTTTCTCATAATCTGAAAAAGGCGTTGATTTCTGGAGTTCTTCTTTGTGGAGTCACCAAGTATGTCAAAGGACTTCTATAAAGCCTGAAATTCACTAGTTGCATACTAAACCAGCAGTTCAATCTAGTTCACTGTCCCACCGGGCGTGCCAAAAACTGTTGTCACCTAGAAATGCACCCTATGCAAAGTTGTAAAAAATGAGCTTTCTAGTGAAACATTGGATCACTCCAAGGTTGTGGGTCACCTAAGATTGGAGTTAACGTCCGAAGAAGGCCGGCTTCCTTTGGTGTCACCTAACTACTGACTGTTGTGGGGAAAAGGAAGAAGGAATACATAAGATGAAGATTAAAATCTAAGGTGATACACCGAAATAATGAGGAATCCTGAAACAGACACAGGAAGAACATACACTTGAAAGTTAAATTCTATTGCTTCACGTACTCAGAACAACTTCTTTCAGATTTAATGCTTTAGTCCTAATAGGTTTGGCCCACATACACATCTTGGGAAGGAAAGATCAATTTCACAACCTTAAGACATAAGTGCAAGACTATAAAACACAGTTAAAGACTTGCATGTTCAAAAGAAAGATACAAAAATGAGCATCAATACAAACATGGACACAAGCTTCCAAGGTAAACTCTGCGTTGCATTCCAGATTCCAATTTGAGTTACAAAAAATACATCCGTTGAGGAAGGATAGCTAAAAATCACTAACTCTTCTGGATGCATTACCCGAACTCTCTACCAAAAAGGAAAAAAAGCCTTATATATCAAAATGTGTCGGCCCCTTAGGGCTTACAAAATATCAGAGCTCAGAAAGATCTATCCTAAGATCCTTTGATTGAAATCAATGCTAAAGCCTACGTGTCCTTGCTGTGTGTGTTGGTGAAGGGTTACCCTCATAGAAGCCCTCTGATATTGCATAGCTACCACATTTATTTGATCCATCGTGTTCGCCCCAAACCTCTTCAGTCGATCTGCCTTCAATGCCCTGAGTTCAGAACAAATAGACGTCGCCCTTCGTCCAGTTGATGTTCTTTAGACTACCACAATTTACCTTCAGATCTCTTTGATTGGTTGAGCGATTTCCACGTAGACTCTGCAACTGGTCAAAAGTCCTTTGAAAAGAATCGCATCTCGGCGAGACACAAAAAGTGTCTTACCGATGCGATTAGGTGTCTCTGCAGCTATCGGCATATCATAGAATAGTCGGCGAGAGCTCATGGTGAGCTCATTTCATTTACCCCAAGCTTACTCTTCTCCTCTAGGCTCGAGCTCCTTCGACTTTTGATGAGACCTTACTAGGTCGGCAAGACCTCATCCCAATGGCCTCAACTCATGGCGAGCTCCTTCCTGTCGGTAAGACAATCTCCACTCGCTGAGACCACATGCCGATCCTCTCACCTTTTTTCCGAACTCTGATGTCTGCGAGACATGACGAGTCGGGGAGACCCTATATCGATGCCATGTTATGCCGATAGACCCTTAAGTCAAGGAGACCTCGTGTGGTCGAAGAGACCTCATCCCGAGCTTGCTTTCTTTCGCCGATGCAACCTCATGAACTATTGTCAGCGAGACTCCTGTCTTCGGTAAGACCTCCCAACGAAGCTCGCCTACTTACGTCGAAGGCATCCATTCGCTGAGACCCACGCCGAACTCCCGCATTCTTTCGGCTCTTCATTCCAGGGAAACCTAGGTGTGTCGGCGAGACATTCACCGAACTCTACTTTTCCACTCTGGTTCATTTTGCATCGGCAAGACCCTAGGGCATCGCTGAGACTATATGGCAAAGGAACATCTTATGTCAATGGCGGAAACCCTCCTTAGGCGAGACACCTCTTATCAGGGAGACTCCTGCCGAACCCCTCTTGTTGTCACCAAGACACTCCATTCTCGCTAAGACTTCTTAGAAAGCTCCTTCACTAGCCCTGAAGTGCCCAGTCAGTGTAAGCTTCATCCTTCAGCAAGATGCTTTGCCAAAGGCAATATCCTATGCTGAGCCCTCTCTATTTCTTTCGGCAAGAGGCCATTAGTGTCTGCCCGAATGCATTTTACCTTACCGAGTTCCCCTTTCCTTTCACCAAGAGATTACCGAGTTGGGGAGACACCATAGCGAGGATCAAATGTTGCATCGATATCTGCTTTTGTCGCCGAGACACCCTCCATTCGCCAAGACCTCTTGTAGACTTCCTTTTCTTTGGGCGAACCCTTCATTCAACAAGATAGCTGGCGAACTCTCTTTCCTTTGCTGACGCTACCTCCTTTATTTCTTCGGCATGAATTTTATCCTTTGGCAAGACATCCTGCCGAAGGGTTGAACCTATGTCGAGAGCATCTTGTCTCGGTGTAACTCTATCTCTTCGGCCAGACCCTTTTCATTTTGGAGGCTCCACTGTTCGGTGAGACTCTTGCCGATAACACCTTGTATGTCGCCAGGACTTCTCGTTGTTGATAGGACCTCCATGTGACATATTTAACTGTTGGCGAGCCCTTTCATGTTTTGGTGGGGCCTCCTTTCGATTGGCAAGACCGTCTCCATTCGCCGAGACTCTATATCGAGCCCTTCGACTCTTGCTGAGCTCCATTTCGTTTCGGGGGGACCTTGTGTAATCGTTGAGACATCTCAGTGAGATCCCTTAGTCATACCGAGGGCCCTCTTTCCTTTGTGCCAGGGAGACTTTTTTCAGCCAGACCTGTCCTGAAATATGCTTCCTTTTGATTATCGAGAGGACCTTGTGGCTTCGGCGAGACCTCCTAGCAAAGCTCTCTTGCTTTGCCGAGATCTCCCAACTTTGGCGAGACATCTTCGATTGGTGAGACCTCTTTCCGAAACCCGCACACATATGCCGAAAAGATCTTGCATTGTCTTGTCGGTGAGACCCGATGCGTTCGCCGAGACCTTGGCCGAAGAAAAGAACCTCCATCGAACTGAAAACCTTTTGTCGCCGAGACTCCATCCGATGTCTTGCCGATAGGGACCATATGCGAACCCCACTCTCCGTGACACTCCTAGGGTCTTGGTGACTCTGTCCTTAGAATATTTTCATGTCGAACTTGAACAAGGTAGGCTTCCCAACTGAGCTCCCTGTGACCTAGCATCAGATTCATGACCTTTGCCCTAGGCCAAATGCCCCATTTGGCCTTCTCGAACCTGTTAAACACAATTTTCCTTGCCGATTGAGCCAGAGGGTGAAAATTTAGGAAAAAATTCCTCCCTACAATCCATCACCAGCTCAGGAGCCACAAGAGCAAGTGGGAAACCAACTACCTTGGCCAACACACTTTTCCTAATTCTCTTTGCACCTTCCATAGTGGGGTTTGAAATGATTCTCTGTTTGAATTCATCCAAATCAATCTGTCCCAGGTTTGTATCTGTAACTGTATCCCATTCTGTGGTAACCTTCAAGGTGACCTCCACTCCCTAGAATTTGTACTTCATTTGGTCTTTATCTTCCATCCCTCTTGGTGCTTTTGCAGTATTCTTTTGCTTTTCCTTCTCTATGGACACCCTTGAAGGTCCTGTAGTTGATTCCATAGATCCTGCAAGTAAAGGAGCAATAAGTATATCCATGTGCAAAACAAGGGGAGAGTTAGCAAAACCCTATAAAATTGATGTTAGATCGAGTAATTTATCATTTAAAGATCTTAACATTTCTCTTAGATCATCATTTTCCTTTCGTTCATGGGAGATATGGTGATGCGGGCCTAGGGGTGTGGGTTTCCCTAGTCTGATAACCATTTTAAAGGAAGCTTCATATGAACGACAAAGCAAGCACGATGGCTCGCATGTGGGAACCCACATCAAGATTTTCATGTTGTGATGGGGCCCACCGAGGTATTAAATTATTTGGACATGTGGCTTTGATCATTTGTGAGGTCCTTCAAGTGCTAGATCAATCATTTTGGCATGTGGGTTCAGAGGTTGCGGTTATAGGGGTTGTCTCAATCATTAGGGACTCCATCGTTTGAAATGATACTGGCAAAGCAGAATCACAGAGATGGCATCCCGTAATGTCGGATCCACAAGTAGGAAGGGTGACACTGGTTGGTTATAAAGCTTTAGGTTACTTGAGGCAATGTAGGTGAAGACCAGCGGGAGGATGCTAGGTGATGGCCGGTCAAGCCGACGAAGACATGATCATGACCTGTAGGTGGCAATCCACACCATTGAGCTGAAAAAGGTCATCAACATAGATTACTTGTTCAATGTTGGTTGGATGGTATTAGGGAAGTCGAATTCTACATAGTGGGTGACATGCTTGGCTTGATAGTCTAAGAATGGCGAAAGCTTGATGGCAGCCCGTAGGCGGCTACCCACATGCAATTTCCTATATGCGACTCCTACTTAATGATTTTCAATGAATGCTCTGGGAGAAATCAACATTGGGGTCCATGAAGCGGGAGGGTGGAAATCATTGGCCATTTGACATGATGGGAATATGGAAGTGATGACTTGCAACTGAGGGTTCACAAACACTGAACTTAGTTGTTTTATTTTGGGGCTCAAAGGGACGTGGGTAATGTGGATTCCACAATGTAGATGGACAGGCAACCAAGGCTATTTTGAATAGTGAGCATTGGGTGGTGATCTATGAACAGAAGCCCACAAAGGGTTGACACTTAATAATTTTTCTCAAAGGGTTGGACGAAATCTGATAGCACAGGGCTCGCCCAATGGAAGGAACTAAGGGTCTCACCACTTGGAGATGAATTTGTAAATGGTGGCGAGGCGATGAGGGAAACCCACTTTGGATGGCTCCTAGAAGGAATTCATTAATGCATTCAGGTGATAGAAAGAGACCCGACAGAGTCTGGAAGCCGGAAGGCCATATTGAGGTGGCTATTGAAAACGGTGAGATAGATGGGGCCATCCGCATGCGAAAACTTGCACTCACGGACCCGCAGGGGCCGAGGGAGTCTCTTTTTGACTTCAGATGGCCATTGTTTATAGTGTCTCACTTAAGGGTCAAAGAAATTATGGTTTAGGTCTTGCAGGATACATGGGCTCGATTGCCCTGGTTGAAGAACGATGACTACGCAGATGAGTTCCGCATAGACCTCAAGGACTAATTTTCAAATTCTAATTTATGGGTTTTGTCTTCTGTGAAGTTTTCTACCTAGTTTTGAGGTTTTCGTTGTTCAAAATTTTAATAAATTTACAAAAATAAAAATAAAAACCAAGAAATGGGTGGCAGTGGAAGACTTACTTGGTAGACCCACAAGAACTCATGAAGAAATTGAAGATTGTGAAGCTCTAACGTCGAAGAAACCACGTGGGCGTGAAGGCAACATAAGCTAGAGGGCTCTAACAAGTTTTCAGGAAGAATGTTAGTGAAAATGACCCATTAAGACTACTATTTATAGAATTGCTAGTATTAAATTTCCACAATAAATGTCAATATGGTGGTAGGCGGAGTTCGTGAATGCAAATTCTGAAATGGCCAGTGGCGGGAATGTCGGAGCCCGTAAAGCGGGTGTCACCCAAGCATTTATATTCTAGAAGGTCGGAAAAGGAAATGACAATGAAGGTCGTGGATCCCGCAAGGTGGGTGGATGTGCCAACTTGGCCACCACAGGGATGACAAAGATAGGATGGAAGTCTACGTAGGGTGGCTTGTAGGTGTAGACCCAAAAAGGGCGAAGGAAAACAGTTTTGAAGATCCAAGGAAAACTATCGAAGGAACTCTGTGAAGGCCAAAGAATTGAAAATTTTGAAGGTGGTGAAACTTGGTCAACTAAAGATGATACCTCTAAGACTCCTTGAACACTTAGAATTAAAAATAGAGGGCACACAAAATGAGATGATGATGAAAGCGATCCGATAAAAGCGAAAAAAGAGAGGTTCCCCATTTTGAACGGGGCATGTGTGCTACAGGCAGGACATATGACAATTGTGTTGGAAGAATGCTCCTGAGTGTTCTAAGGATAAAGACTCATTCAAAACCTAGAATCTTTGGTTTCATAGACTAGGGGCCGGTTTCCATAAATGAACAATGATATTCAGAGGAGAAGGACATCCTTAACTAAGTCAAATCACAAAACATCTTAGAAGTGTGTGTGTATAGTGAATTCATTCCTTTTCATCAGAAACTATGACAATTGATCATTAATTAGGCTATGTAAGTTACATAAACTTTCCAACCCCAAACGTAACCCGAACATTGCCCCACTGCCAATCAGGCATCCATATCATTGACAGAGTT
>VDFB02122681.1:0-17788 GCA_007258455.2 Sequoia sempervirens
GATCTTTTCAGGATCCATACGCACTCCATCTGCACTGATAATATGACCTAGATATAGCAATTCTGTCATCCCCAAGTCACACTTGGATTCCTTGGCGTACAAGGACTCCCTCTCCAAAATACTCAATACGGTCTCCAAATGAGCCAAGTGCTCCTGCCATGTCCTACTGTATATGAGAATATCATCGAAGAAGACTAACACAAACCTCCTCAGCAATGAATGAAAAACCCTGTTCATCGTAGACTAAAAGGTAGCTGGCGCATTAGTGAGCCCAAATGGCATCACTACGAACTCAAAGTGCCCACAATGACATCTGAAGGCTGTCTTCTCTATGTCCTGCTCACGGACTCTGATCTGATGTCTTGCCGGCCAGTAAATCAATTTTTGGTAAAATGTGAAGACACCGCATGGGCTACATCAATAAGCTCGTCAATCCTCTCTCGGTATCGGTGCACGTTATTTAATTGTCCTCTTATTAGGGACCACATGATAATGCATGCGTAATGTTCCATCCTTCTTCTTAACCAAAGACCTTGAAGAAGCGAATGTGACTTTGCTGAGTCAAAATGTGACCCATAGCAAATAACTCCTTTATTGTCTTCTCTATCTCATCCTTTAACTTCTTAGGATGCCTGTAAGGAGTTATCATCACGGGCTTAGCGCCCTCCTCGAGCTCAATAATGTGCTCTATGCCTCTGTCTGGAGGTCTACCTGGCGGAATATCACTGAACACCTTATCGTGCTTGACTCTCAACTACTGAATGTCCGGATGATATTCTGTCTTTTGCTGTCCCTCCTATATAGGGGCTAAATGGCACTCGGCAGCCCACTCTACCATGTCGTGACGCATGAGCCTCTCCATCCGACAAAAAGAAATTGTTTTGAGGTCGCTGTCCCGAATTGCTTTAAGTATGTGAGTCTTCCCGTCGACATCAAAACGGATCTCCATGTCCTTGAGACGAAGAGTGACTTCCTCCAATGAATGAAGCCACTTCATTCCCAAGACCAAATCAATGTCTCCCATGTTAACCACATAGTAATCAGCCTTGAACTCATAATTGTTCAGGCGTAAAGGGAGATCCTTTATCATGCGTTCACACCTCAAGGTGTATCCATCAGCCACAGTAACCCTAATGCCCTCGAACTCCTCAGTGATGAGTCCGCGTTTCTCAACGAATCTAGCATCTATGAAATTATGTGTGGCTCCTGTATCAAGTAGGGTAATGACCCTCTGTCCTGCCAACACACCACGAATCCTGAAAGAGCCCTCCTGCTGTATGCTAGATAAGCGTGCCTCCTGTAACTGAAGCTCTGGCCCTGTCTCAGCTCTAGGCTCTGGAGCCTCTGACTCTGAATCCTCGGAACTCTCTCGCTGTTCGGAATTTTCTGATTCCGAGTCCTCGTAGTACGCCCACATCACTCGATTTGCCTTGCCCTTAGGTCTTAGAGGATAATCGTGATTGGCGTCATAGGGTCCTTTGCAGTAGAAGCAAAGCTTCTTCCTGCGTAGGTCATTAAGGGCCTCACGATCCAAAGGTGGAGCTGCTGATTTCCCTTTTGAATCGTTCCTAAAGTCTGATTTTTCTTTGTTAAAATCAGATTTGTCCCTGTTTTTATTAAAGCCCTTATTATCCCTGAATGATGAAGAACCTCTGGAGTTAAATCGACTAGACGGTGCTGCTAACTCCATGCTTCGTGCTTTCTTCATCGCCTCCTGTAATGAAGAAGGATCAAAGGCTTTGATCCAGCCTCTCAATGGCTCTGTCAAACCCTCCATGAAGAGTACTACTAATCTCCTCTCTGATATATTCGGGACCATGACTGATAGCTTCTGAAAGTCACCGATATAGGTCTCTAGACTGCCACTCTGCCTCAACTGAGCCAAGTCTCTGAAATAGGTTTCCGGATCCTTCCTGTCAAAACGCTCTACCAACCTGTCAACAAACTCCTGGTAGGATGTGATCCGGTCATGCTGTAACGTCACCATCCCGTGGTGCCACCAGTCGTAAGCTACTCCCTCTAGATGCAGTGTCGCATATCGAATGGCATCTCTCTCAGCCATCGGACGTAATGTGAGGAATGTATCTAACTTGCTAATCCATGCCTGGGCTGTCACCTTGCCACTCCCATCGAACATCGCTAGGTTAAGCCTGTTTGTTGCATGTTTTAGGTCATTGTTCTGAAATCTAGGTCTCCAATCCTGTCGACCTCTGTGGTGCTCTCGCCTCTGTGTAATAAAATGGTCAAAAGTGATCCGTTCTCTGACCTCAGGTGGTACTAACTCCCACTCCTTGTTCGCTGCCATAAGCGTATCCGCGAACAACTCATCCTGCTCCTCACCTGCGAAGACCTCCTCGGCCTCCTGTCTCACAAATGTAGGCCTGGTAGGCCTGTCTGCTGTTCGTGAGGCTGTCCTAGGTGCCCTGCGAGACCCTGCTTCACTCCTCTCATCGTCACGATGTGGTGACGGTCTCCTCGGAGTACCCAGTCTCTGAAGTGCAACTGCCAACTGCTGTAATACATCATCGGACCGCCGTTGACCTGCACGAAGATCTCTGAGTGCAAGCAAAACTTCTGCATCGTCCTGATCTCTGTTATTAGGTGGGATCTCTGTCCTAAGTATATCTGTTCTGTCAGCCCTGTCATTCTTGTCAGCCATGTTTCCCGGCTGCCTGCTCAAACTTCGTTGCCTGTCAATCAAGGCACGTCTGCGTGTGTAATACCTGTATGGTTCAAACTCTTCTGGCTGCATAAGATGGCTAAACCCTCAGGATGGCAGGATTTAGCTCTGATACCAGTGTAGAAACCCTAGTTTCCCCGTTTCCTGAATCTGACTGATTTTATTGTGTTTTGCGTTTTTTTGATTGTTTTTGTGTTTTTGCATGAAAAGAAGAAATTGCGATTTTGCAATAATTTGAAATAAATTCACTAAAAATTATATAACTCTGGAAACTATGAAATCTATTGAGAATATAGATGCCAGACTCTTTATTATTCTTCTGAGACGATTACAATGAATAACCTATTGCATGCAAATAAAAAGGCAATGAATTTTTATGAGAGAACCTGATTTCCTTTGCTGCAATAAATGATCAGCTTGAGATAGTACGGCTGAGTTGAATGGTCTTTGTCTGGCGCCTGGAAGAAGAATCCAAGGCTAGTAAATGATGCGCCCTTGATAATGAAATCTAACTGCAAATGAAGAAGGCGTTTTGCTCTGAAAACCCAAGTACGGCTCTCCTTGAACAGTACGGCCAGGTACAGAAAAGTACGGCCTGATGACAGCTGCAGCAATGATTAAAAAGTATGGCCTCCTTTGTAATCAATATCCAGACTCTGATAATGGTGCGCCTTGATTGATATATATTCTCTGGATGCAACACTAATAGAAACTCTGAAGATAATTAATTCTCTGAAGCTCTGTGATTTCTCCTGAATGAAGAAATCTCTAACAGGCAATAAATCAGGTGTTATTTCACACCCTCTGAACTGCTTCCAATGGAGATGGCTCGTTCCCCAAGGAATTCGAGACTGAAACCCTAAAGCTTCTTGCTCAGACAAAACTTGACCAATTTCCAAAATCAATAATCACATAATGGCTCAAAACCCAATGCAAATGCACTATATTTCTCAAAAGTGCGATTTCCTCAATAATAGGGTTTATTAAAATATTCGACTTTTAATTCTTTTAATCTTTCCATAGTCTCAGCCAAATTTTTATAATAAAATATAATTGTCAATTTGGCCCCTTCTGATGATGGCGACCCCCTCAATTAAGAATCACTTAAGTTATAATATAATATTATAACTTTATATTATAATCATCAAATAATTAATATTTAATTAATACAATTAAATATTAATATCTCTCTCGTTATTCATCCGATGACTGATCCGTCTGAAGCTGACGAACACTGAAGTGATTCTGAACACTGCCAAATCCATACTGCTAAAAATAGTAGAGGTCCCACGCCGACTGCCAAGAACTGCTAAAAATAGCAACTTCTGCAAGAAGCCTCCGAATGAGCCCGAACGAAAGCCAACTGATCAAACTCTGCCAATTGAAGCTGAGCCAAGCTCCAACGTGACCCTCTATCCAGTCTATCAGCCTACGAGGGTCGTATGATAGGCCAATCCTGTACTCCGAGAGATGTCACTGAGAAGGGGACATAACATCTTGCCTGTCACTGCATTGGAAATTGTGTTTAATTTGTGGATTGGATGTTTGATGCAGTTTGTTCACTTAGACCTTGTCGCCATCATCCTGGTTTTCATTTGTAGCTGATTTCATGTTGTTTGGTGAAGTATTGAGTGTGTTATGAACATTTTAGTGAGTTTTCTAGCTGCTAGTGTGTGTTTTCAGTTTGCTGGTCTGTTATATTAGATTTGTTAGGAGTTGGAGTTTTGGCTTGATTTTAATGTTTGAGAGTCTTTTGGAGTTGGAGAGACATTTTAAATCATTTGCAGCACTTGGACTTCTATAATACTGGCTCTTGCAGGATTCTATTTCATGTTGTAATGCTGATTTAGTAGTACTGATCAACTCTTTATTATCTTTGCAAATTTCTATTGTAATTCCCACTTTTATTGGAAGAAGGCTGGCCTCGCCGCCTTATTTACTTTTTGTATAAGCATTATCATTCCCACCCTTGGTGGAAGAGATAGGCCTTGCCGTCTTATTTTTTGTACTGCCCACTAAACAAGCGGAAGGGGTCAGCAAGCTGCCGATTTACTTTCCTTGTACTTGCATTCTACATCATGTTGATCGGCTGAGCCATCAAAATCACTCCCACTAAATAAGTGTTCGAGTTGCATAATTTACATTTCTAGCATTGTACTTTCATTCAGTTTGTGTAATGTCCCTAGTTTGGGATTACTCTAAATTTGCCTTGATTTGTTGAAGATATCCTTTTATGATGGTCTAGTGCTCAGATTGCATTCTTTTTCTCCTTTTCCTGATCAATCATAGGATAAAGAAATTCATAAATTTATTCATTTTTCTATCAAATAATCACAATTACTTATAAGGCTCAATAATTGCTACAAGTATCTTTATTGCATAATTGTATTATATATATATGTGTGTGTGTGTGTGTGTGTGTGTTTGTATGTAATTACATTCAATAATGTCAATGGAGCATAACATCAGCAATGTTATAAGATAACTAGTAGCATGCATGATTTATTATTCCCCATGCAATCCATAAAAAAATAGATAACATTAAATAAATAGCATCATGTATGAATTACTATTAATTAGACTATTATTTAAATCCATGATGTATTTATCAACATCATTATTTAAATGTACAAAAATTTATCTAACTTATTATTTAAATTCATAAAATACTTATCTCCTTATATTCATAAAATACTTATCTACTTTCCATTTGCCTATCTTTATAAATTTCAGATGATCTGCAGTCTATATTTTATCTCTTGTTGCTCATTCTATTATCTATTTCCTTCTTCCCTCTATACATATCTCATTCTTTCCCTTTTTATATCTTCACATTCAAATGAGAAGGTGTATCTTTTTGAAAAGAGACATTCGTTAGAAAAGACACAACATTTTGAAATGATTGCTGCCTTTTGAAAACTAATTCCAAACCTTTCCAATTTCTATTTTTATTGTTTTCTACACACTATTGATAGATCTCCTTTTTACATCTTCATTCCTTTTCTCTTCTACCCTCTTCTTAAAATCTGATGTGTACATATCCTATTCCTTTCCCTTATCTTCCACTCCTTATTTTATATCCTTATACCTTCATGAAGAGAGGCATCTCTTTGAATAGAGATAACCCCACAAATGGACATGACTTTTAGTTAAACATTCCTTAATGATATCTCAAATTATATTCATTTTATTATTTTGTTTTGATGTGTATTATATTTTACTACTTTATTTTTAATTTATTTGTAATATTATTTATAGTATTATTTATATTTATTATTTAAATGTATATTTTAATATTTATAATATTATCTCTTAATAATTATTTGATAATTATGATAGTATTTATATTAAAGTATTTTATTTTGTATCCTCATATATATTTATAATTACAATATTATCTTATGATTGTAATTATTATTATTTTTTATTCAAGGGGTAAACGCTTGACTGGAGCTATGAACCGGATACAACCATTTAACAATACCACCCTGTTGTACCCAAAACCAAAATTTTTGCTTCATCAAGGCATTTTGATAAAAGAGTCTAAACCTTACTAAAATGATGTCAAGTACAGTTTTTGGGCAATATCAAGCATGGAGGTTTTGTCAATATTTTGTCAGTCAAAGTCAATTTCATTGATCAAAACCTAAATTAGAGACTCAGAACGAAGCATTTCATGATGGAGGAGCGTCTCACGACAGCATTTCACGTTGCACATGGTCATTTCAGTGATCGAGATGATGATTTTAAAGGTTAAAATTATGAGGATTTTTCAGAGAAAAACAAGAAAGCGCAACTATAGCCTAGGGGCGCCCTTCTGTTTGAAGGTCAAGATCTTGTTGAAAATGCTCATAAATACAGTCAAACTCTTCAGAATTGGTCTAGCGATCCGACGAGCTATCCAGCGAAGCTATCCGAGATCCTTAACTCTGGCAAATGACGAAAGAAGTTGAAGATCCCAAAATTCTACATGGCGGAAACTTGTCCTTTTTCAGCAAAAGCGCGCTTGTAGCTTGAGGGCGCCCTTCTAGATGGAGTCTTGGATTTTGGTTTTTCTGATGATGGATGCAGTCAATTTCTTCACGACTAGTCTGCTCGTCCAACGAACTATCAAATGCAGTCGTCCGAGTCCTAGAGCTCCAGTAGCCGACATCTGAAGATGAGCCTATTATGGAGTTTTCACGTCTTTCAGCTTCCTCCTTGCGTTTCCAGTGCAAGTACAGCTCAGGGGTGCTGGTTAAAATGACCCTTGAGATGGTCAAATTTGCAGACGAGGTCTTCCTGACATCAGTGCTACTCTAGTCCAGCTCCACAACACACCAAGTTGCCTGTCGATCTGACATTCTGGGCGATCGTGGCAGAGTTCCTACCAAACACGTAATTTCACGGGCGGACCAACAAAAGATTTTCATTGTATTTCTACAGTCTAGAGGCGCCTAGCCTTTAGGCCTGTCAGATGAGGTCGTTCGCTTTCGAAGTCTTCACGAGACTTGAGCGTAATTACTTTATCTATTCAACGAGCCCAGTCGTCAGCCTTTGGGATTTGGCAGACGCTCGTACGTGCGAGGTCTTTGGCGAAATGCTGAAAAGTGAAGACATCCGGAAAATGGCCAAGTATAGAGCGTATATTTTAAATAAAATACGCACTGGCATTTTTGAGGTCTTAGAAGCAGTTTTCTTGCTTCGTCACCTCTAGAGACTTCTCTTCTCAATTCTTCTAGCTATCCATTAAAACAAACGTGGCTCGAATCGGGTCATCCCAGCTCCAGATATCAGAGGTCAAAGTAGGGCATCTAGTTGAGAGTTCAACTTTCGTCAAAATGGTGTTAGTGCAACTGAAGGCCAGGGGCGCTTTTACTTTTGAGGCCCTTAATGCAATTTCTAGATGCTGTGCGTATATCCGTTGGATGCAGAATGTCTCCAGGCATGCAGTGAACTTAGTTTCCTGTCAGCAGGGTTCACCGTTCGCCGTCAGCAGCTGTTTGAAGTGTCAGATGGCAGTTTTAAGAAATGGTTGTCTGGAACTCGTAAATGAATTTAATCAAGGGCGCCTAATTTTTCAGGGTGTTAAATGATGGATTTTGCAATAGTGTCTTCCAGCAGACATTTCTTCCTTGTTCAGTAGGCTTTCCGATGAATTCTCCAGCTTAGTCTCAGCATCACCCGGTCACTCGGAAATCAGTGTCAAAGATGGCTAGTCGTAACTTTGTCGTCAGCTATAAAATAGGAAGTTAATAAAAAGTGCAATATCTTGAGCAAATGGACGCCTATGAGCTCAAACGATGACTTTTCGGAATCGGTGAAGTCCAACGGTGAAGCCTAAAGCTTCATCTGGTTTGTCAACTGAAGTTGAATAATATTTAATATTTATTATGCATATTTGGCATTAAATGGCGATTTTCTAAAGTTGGCGCCCTCTTTATGCTAAGATTTCAAATTGCATGATGAATATTAATTTATTATTATTTATTTTCGGACTCCGAGTCAGTGGCAGTGAAACTGAGAAGGGTCCAATTAGAAGGCATCTATTTCAGTCAGGGTTTTAAATCTTGCAGTTCACAAGATGATGCAAATTTCTTCTTATTTAAACATGGCGCCATCTTCATTTATTATTCACAAAGCTAAAGAGAAATTTCGTTTTTCTTAAGAGAAGTTCATATCTTCAAAGTAAAATTCGTATTTCTTCAAGGAAAAGGCGTATCTTCAAGGCAAATTCGTATTTTCAGAGCAAAGGCGAATTTTAGCAAACCAAAGGCAAATTCTTCATCAACAATCATTGGCGAAGACATCGAAACACTTTCTTTGCAGGTACAAGTCAGAATTATCAGCAGACTTCAGACAAGATGGCGATTTTAGTAGAAGCAGAGCACTAAATTCTTCTATTTCTCGTCTTAAATTCTTTTGCATGTTTGAAGAATTGGCGACTTTTGGCAAAACAAATCATCTGGGTTGATTCAGAATAGCTTCCTCGAGAAAACCCATGTGCCAGAATTTTTCAGAAAATTTTACTCAGAGCATCAGTTCTCGAGTTTCTAATTTTCTCAACGAAAATTCCTTGCATGGTCGAGTAGAAGTCAAATTTTCGCAAATCTGACATTCTGGGTTGTCTTAGAATCTTTTTTTGGACAAAACCCATATCTCAAATTTTTCCGTGAAAATTGCCCTTTGATAGGCTATTTTTAGTTTTCCAGAAAAGTTGTCAGAATATAGCCGTGTTCACAGTCAACAGGCGAGTTTTTCAGAGTACAGTACACACAAACTGAATTCAAGACCAAATCGGTCTTAATTCATGATTTCGTCAGAAAAGTTGAGACCGATTTGTATGAAGTGCTTTCAGAGGGTTGACAGGTGTAATTGCATGCCTCGTATGGCCGATTTTCTTCCAAAGCCAGTTTAGA
The DNA here is from genome assembly GCA_007258455.2 of Sequoia sempervirens. Classification (NCBI taxonomy): domain Eukaryota; kingdom Viridiplantae; phylum Streptophyta; class Pinopsida; order Cupressales; family Cupressaceae; genus Sequoia; species Sequoia sempervirens. Next base: position 9,079 of record VDFB02122681.1, read on the forward strand.
GGGTTGATACCGTTGGAATTTTGCTTGTGCAGCAAGTTCGTTTGCATTTCTCACAACCCGAGTGTGCACAGTCAAACCTCACAGTTTCGTCATGCAAAAGCGTCAGAAGCATCAAGCTGCAGAGGAGATAGTCGCCATCACTTCAGTTACGGAGCCGCCAAAGTTATGAGTCAGTGAAATGCTAGTTTGAGTGTGCAAAGATTGCTCAAGTTGCTGACATTCAGATGCTGATGCAGTTAACAATCTCGTTGAGGGATTGGTTGCTCAGATCGCGCTCAGTAGACTTCAGTTCCTACTTCTTAGAATAGACTTTATACACAGGAGTTAACTTGGCGTTACCCTTTCAAGTTAACTCGTTGTTTCATCACATGCATATCTATTCTGAGATTTGCTTTATTTTACTTGGAGTTTCATTTAGGGTTTTCGTTAACTGATGATAGTCTTCCAGTTAACTCGCTTTCAACAAGGACATGCATGCTTGCACAATTGTCCATTTTTAGATTAGATGTTTCGGTTAACTGATGGTAGTTTTCCAATTAACTGTATAGTTTGCTTAATTAGGGCTTAGCAATAAATCTTGCATGCATTGCAAGACTGTAGTTGACTCAAGGTGATTTTAGGGTTCCCTACACCTTGATGTATATAAATAAGAGCTTTTGCTCATTTGTAAATAACTTTTGCTTGAGAGAGAAATATATGCTGCGCCTACCTTGCCCCTCAATATTGCTCTTTTGGTATTTGTTCATGTGTCTTCACTATTACGATTAATTGTTATGCCACATAGGGTTTCATGCAATTGTAATGGTGAATTCTTCCCATAGTTTAGATAAATCTGTTTTGTGCATCTTTACCATTATGATCAATTGTTATGCCACATAGGGTTTCATGCGATTGTGATGATAAATCTGTTTTGTGAGTCTTTACTATTATGATCAATTGTTATGCCACATAGGGTTTCATGATTGTCATGGTAAATTCTTCCCATAGTTTAGATAAATCTGTTTTGTGCCTAATAAACTTGTTCAGATTGAGATGATAGTTGCGCCACCTTGCCTTCAAGTAGAGAATCTGCACTTGGTTATCGTGTGTTGTCGTGGACAATAAACTAATTTGGATTGAGATAATAGATGCGCCACCTTGCCTTCAAGTAGAGAATCCGTATCCAGTTTATCGTGTGATGTTGTTACCAATAAACTTGTCTAGATTGAGCTGATAGATGCCCCACCTTGCCTTCAAGTTGAGAATCTATACTCGTTTATTGTCTGATAGTCAAACCCTGCTCCATTTCCTCATGCTCTGTTTTCTTGAGGAAATTGGATAGATTTAAAGTAGTTAGTTTAGTTGTAGTTAATGATCTGTGAAACTAGAAAATCCTTAGCTGCAGCGTTCTTGGTTTTCTTAACCTTGTGCCTTTTCCAGCTGAGAACAAAAAGATAGGACTTAGATTACTTTTCTTTTCCACGCATTCCAGCACTATGAGGGAGCTTCCCTTCCTAATTTGAAGAGCACTCATTACGCAATGTGCATAGCTGTCCGTACAAACCTGCACTCCAGAGGTGTTAGTTTTTACGCCAACACACCCCAACAGGGTTTGAACCTTGGTGGCAAGAACAACAATGCCACCAATAAACCATCACACCATGCCAATACCGACACTTATGATTGTAATTATAAATATATTAAAATGATAATAATTTCTTTTATAATTTTAATATGTATTGTGTTATTCATTTTCACTTATTTGTATCTTAGAGTGTTCTAATTTCGGGGACATGACAGTTTGTTACTAATGATCCCTAGCACCATATGATATCACATCACCCACCTTGGGTTTGAGTGAACATTCTTGGCGTAGGGTTACTTTCATCAGCTGATTTGATTATGCTAATGCTAACGAGTGAAGGTTGATGTGTTAAAAATTGAAAAAATTATAAGGGGGTCATTCCAATGGCAGGAAAACCGCTTTGATACTGTTGTAATATCCCGCCCTATTTGAGATATTTGCTACAAAAATTGCCTTCACTGATTTTTAATTCTTTTTTGAAATATTTACTAGGAAATGCATAAAATTGGAAAGCAAATGCAAATAGAGAAATGCTGAAAGCCAAAACATCGAATGATCAACTTTGATTAATTATTGCTTTGATTTTACAATAAGATCATACCCGGATAACAACTTCTAATCTTGAAACTCTGTAAACCCTTGTTCTGTATCTCTCCTGTAAATCGATGAAGCACAAATGTGACTTCTGAGATGAATCCACCAATTAGGAAACCTTAGATGATCTTTCACACCCTCAGAAAGCTCGACTCAAGAGAAGCTATGCTCCCAAGTTCGCTTGCAACTAAAAACCCTAGTTTCCACCTTCAAATGCCAAAGCATCCAAAAAGCCAAGTGTTGAAAAATAATCAATGATAATCCATTAGCTTTTGAAAATGCCATTATATATCCTTCTCCAAATGGCTGGACTCCCAATGAGGCATTTTAAATCATTAAAATATATTAAAATATGCCTTTGTCACTTTTTTAATTAAATCCTCAAAGTGGGCGCCCATCATAAAGTTATAATGACTTGACTTTATAACATTAAATGGACCTTTATTATAAAGTCAATATAAGTCATTAATATATGCACTATATAATTAATTATTATTAATTATGCACTATAGAACTTTAATAATAATTATAATATTATAGCTCCATTAATAAACACCATTTATCAATTCCGGAGACACCATTGGCTAACCCACTGCATACTTTGCCCATCTAGGTGCCTTACTAAAAATAGTAAGGCTGGCCCCCTATCAATTCACTGGCTTACTATAAATAGTAAGTAGATATAGATACAGCCAAAACACCTTGAATTACATCGCCTATGAACAATCTGAGGATCTAGAGATGAAAACACAACCAATTGTCAAATGAGGAGCTAGCTAACTCCAACTCTGGGCCCTCTAATCACCCTAATTAGCCTACGAGGACCAAATGATAGGCTAAACCACCAAACTCTGATGCTTGCTCAAGATGAGGACATTACATGCTCCGTTGTAGTTTCCCACTCTTGGGAACATTTCTTTCATCATTTGCACAACCTCCTGTAGTTTATCTCTTAAGGGATCTCTCTCCAATTCAACCCTCTCGAGCTGAACCACCCAAGCTTTCAATTAGTTCAAATTATCACCATTTTCTTTTGTCTCACATAATTGTTCTTCACCATTTTCATTGATGGCATCTTCTTCTTCAGAGGCTATCTCTTTGTGATGACCTTTTTATTTTTCTTGCTGGTTGCTAGATGATTTTCTAAGTGATCTTGCCTTGGCTTTAGTTAACTGAGTGCCCAAATATTTTCATCTAAAAAAGAAGGCCAAGTAGGGTCATATGTAGTGTTGGAATTCAAGTCATTGTCTAAAGTTGCTTGTGGATGTGCATCATCCGAGAAAAGTCCTATTGCATGTGAAGTGTAAAATGCTTTGTGCTTTAGGGAGAAGAACTTTGTGAATCCAATTGGACAACAATTCATCCTCATTGTAAAACTCGACCCCATGATAACTTTGCCACATAATCAAATCATCCAAATGACAATATTTGAAGCCCTAGTAGCTCCAACCAATAGACAATGGATCACATTCAAGATGCATGGCCATTCTTTCATGGCCAAAAACTCCTTTTTGATTCTTCAACTCTCTGGGGATCACTTTTGTACTAAATTCACCCTAGTCAAGTATGGTTGACAAATCTGAATGGCACAATCCTTTTGGGCTTGGATAATTTAAGCTTAAAAGATTGCTTAACAATTTTTGAACTGCTAGCCCATAAGAGCGTACCACAAATACCTTAGTAAATCAGTTGGTGGGCATGATTTTGACATCCCTATCTATATAGTGTACAAATAACTCTCTGTTGTCCCTGTCATAGCTAGACACCAAGCGAACCAAGGTGCAAAATTGCAGGTACTGGAGTACAATATTTGGAGAGCTTTATCCACACCAGACTTTAGAAGGATTGCCTTCAAGTCATGATCTGCATGTTTATTGGCCCATTATGCCCTTGATTATGTGTTAGTTAAATTCCTAGATGTCTATTTTTAGGTGTAGACATTGCTGTCTCTAGGAGCACATTTCACTCTCCGATCTTCAATTTTTATTGCTCTTTTGTGCATGCATCTTCAATCTAGCACCGACTGACTTGCAATGTTTGAATTATTTTAGGAGGTGCAGTTGTGTTTTGCAGTGTGTTGGTGTAACAATTAGCACCTCTGGAGTGCGAGTTGGTACAAAAAGCTATGCACAGTGTGTAATGATTGCTTTTCAAATTAGGAGGAGAAGCTCCCTCGTTGTGTTGAAATGCGTGAAAAAGTAAAGTAATCTAACTCCTATCTTTTTGTCTTAGCTGGAAGAGGCACAAGGTTAAGAAAAACCACGAACGTTGCAGCCAAGGATTTTCTCTGGTTTTGTAGATCTTAACTACAACTAAACTAATGCTTTTAATCTATCCAATCTCTTCAAGAAAACAGAGCAGGAATGTTTTATATGATAACCTCTAAGACAGGATTTCCAACGAGGTGACAACACCTATTTGAGGCGTAGGCTGAAAGAAAGGTTATTGGGCATGACATCAAATGATAAACCTTCCTTCTGAATTCCCAAGGAGGTGACAACACCTATTCGAGGTGTAGACATAAAACAAAGCTTATTAATCACATAACAATTAACGATAAGCTTGCTTCTAAATTCCCAAGGAGGTGATAACACCTATCCCAGGTGTAGATATGAAACAAAGCTTATTAACACAAAGACATAAACAATGAACACTAAAAGATCATCCAATCTTATTCCTAATCAAAGTGAACAGATACAGAATAGCAATATTACAGGCAAATTTGGCTCAGCATATATTACTATTGCGTGCAAAGTTTAATTACAAATGAACAAAGAGCTCTTATTTATAGACATCAAAGGTGTAGGGAACCCTAAAATCACCTTGAGTCAACTACAGTCTTGCAAGCATGCAAGATTTTATTGCTAAACCCTAATAAATGAAACTGTACAATTAACTGGAAAGCTACCATCAGTTAACTAAAACAACCTAATCTAAATGGACAATGTGCAACATGCACGTCCTTATTGATGTGAGTTAACCGAGAAACTACTACTAGTTAACAAAAATGAAAACCTAATGAAAACTCCAACTGTACATAGGAAATTCCAAAATAGACATGCCATGAAATGTGACAGCGAGTTAACTTGGAACAAAAACGCTAAGTTTAACTTTTGTGTCTAATGTCTATCCTGAAAAGGGTGGGACTCCCAATCTAGAGTTCATTGGTCGCGATCTTGAGCAAGTGACCCCTCCATGAGGTTGTTGATTGCATCACCATCTAGGGAATTGATACTTCTCTTCAGCATAGTGTGTCTACGTAGCATCTCTTCACCGCCCATGATCTGACTCTGAAGTTGACCTCTGCTCTTAACCGCCTCATCAAATAATGCTGACATGACTGTAAGTTGATCCAACTTACAGTCAACAGAATCTCCACTGAAAATACCATGGATGAGCACTTGCAACTCTGACTGAATATCAGCAAGCTCGACGTATTCACCTCCCTCACGCTGATACTAGCAAGGCACTTGAGACACGAAAGTTCTCACATATTGAAGTGCACTAGTGACGTGCTCTTTGCTCTCGGCCAACTTTGATGCCATTGTGTCTTGTATTTTTTCCTTGAAGATTAATTGTGTTCTCCAAGCGAAAATAGCTTCCTTCTCTTCTTCGTCAACAACTGTGTCATATGCCATCCTCAGATGAGCGATCATGATTTCATCCCTGGGTTTGTCTAACGCCAACTCTTGCTTTGAATCCTGGATAAGCAGATGGAGTTCGTGGGTGTTGTACCTCAATTGATATAACTGTGAGTACAAAGCAACCCCTTGTGATAAACTCCTCTTCCCAGTCTACCAAGTGCTTCCCATATACAACTAGTTGATTAAGTTGATTTTGCTCTGTTGGTAACTCAAGCATCTGTGGGAGCAAGGAGGTGGCATTTTTAGGGTTATGTATGAGATTAGAGATATACTGACAAAGTTGTTGGATTTCAGCCTTGAGGGCTGCCTTATCTTCTCTGTCCTTGATGACTCTATCCTTTATGCTATTCATTGCAACTTGAAGGAAATCAATCTCTGTTTGGCATGTGCTTCTACCAAGGTTGACTTGTATCACGTCAAAGTCTTTGACTTCTACCTCGTTCAAGCTCTTACCCTCTGGAGGTGCAAAGGTCTCTATGATGATCTCCTTGTCAGCGTTCCTCTCAACATGAACTTGCTTCTTTATTCTCTTATTTGGCGCATCCTGGTAGATATGATCAAAATCTGAGTGATCAACTATGTAAAATGGCTGCCTCCTCTTCCTACCCAATTGATTCTCAAGCCAAGACGAGTCTCGACTAATCTCACTAGAAGGGTCGGTGCTAGTTATAGGAGGTTCTGATGAGTGGGAATGTGTAGAAGTATCACTCCGTGGTGGCAGTCTTGATCCAAATCAATGTGAACTGGAATTGGAGACTGCTGTGGTATTGGTGATGGCAAAGGAGGTTGTACCTTTGGCTCTGGTATGCTACAAACTGGACTTGTTATTGGCTCCATACATGTTTCTGTAACAAGTGCCTTCCCTTTTGAATTATCAGACACTTTGTTTCCCTTAGGAGGTTTACTCCTTTTCTTTTGTTTTGGTTTTGACTTTGACAAGGATGGTAGTGAAGAATCCACCAATGGCGGCTCTGTGTCTAGTATGACTGCTCTTCTTGTCTTCTTGCTATCCAAGTAGAGTATACTATTCTGAATTACTCTGCTTGATCTCTCTTTGACAAATGAGTACTCCTTGGAAAATCAATCAATGACTGGAAGTGGTTGCGTATCAACTTGTTCTCTGAAGAATTGAGGAAGTACATCCCCATCATCATCTAACAATCCTCCCACATCCTCTGACATGAAGAAAAAAATCTGAGAGACGGTGAACCTGCTGTAACTGCGCCTACGCACTTTAAAATCATCCTCGTAGTTGACCCAGTAATCCTCCATAGAAGACTTGTTGTAAGAGTGACCACTAAGGCGTGCTAAGTAATAACCCCAAGGGTCATATGAGCGTGCATCAACGAGGTACTTAAGATTAAGTCCTGCTAACTCGTGGCCTACAACCTTAGTGTCAACTGCTGTCTTACACTTGTAGATTCCCATTCCTAATGGAAAATTGGCAGCTGGCTTGCGCTTGTGGCACAAACATGAATGAACATCATGGAATTGCCTTAGGAACTCCATGAAAACTGTCTTATCCGAAGGATAATGAGGTAGCATGGTTGGATTTCCTGTATATCCATAGACGCAGATGTAGGTATAGGTAGGGAACTAAATGAACCAATCCGCCCACTCTGACATTGCTGCTCTAGCAACTGCTGAGATACGAACATGTAATTCCCGGTCTAGGTTCCTCACTGTGTACATCAGAAATGCTTCTTGCACACACTTGAAATGTCGCTTAGACTTTGTGAATTCAAGCTGATCGTAGTATTGATGAACTTTCTATACACTGAGAACACCCACTGTGTTTAACCCTCTAAACTAACCTTGGAAAGCAATTAGGTATACGAGGTATGAGCACATGTGAAATTCGTGAGCAACCAAGAAACCGGTTATCTGCTTGTGGAGCATGTCGTTGATTAAAGAGGCCTAGTCATAATACTCTCACCTGGAAATGATCTAAGCAATGATGTAGTACATCCAAGGCTGAAATCTATTAGCATCTGCATGATTGGAAATGCGATTAAGAAGAGTGATCAAAATTGCGAATTCATCTTTGAACTCTCCGTGACCCACATTGTTTGGCAATTTAGTTTTCTTCTGTTTCAGCCACCTTTCTGCCATTTTGCTTTGACACTTGTCCCTTTCAGCATAGAAATCTCTCTCACACTGATCCATGGTAATGACCAAATTGTTTGGATGTTGAGGAATTCCAAAAAACCTCTCAATGTCCTAGGGCTTGAGACTACAAATCACCTGTCCATCCATTGATTGAATTTCTCGGGTAGTAGAATTGTAATGCTTGACACAAGACCACGAATTCTATGCAATGAACGGACAAAGGGATTGAAGCCGCCTCCAACAACGTGGATTCTTCAATGTTTTGAATTATTGCTTGATTTATCTTGATTGGATCCAAGTAGCCTCTGGAAGCACCTTATGCAAATCCGTGTTGACTGTACCGATGAAATCATGAATTAAGACCAACTTAGTCTTGATGGTCTGTGTACTGAATTCTGAAAAACTCGCCTGTTGACTGTGAACACGACTATATTCTGACAACTTTTCCCAGAAGCTAAAACCGTCAAAATTGCAAAAAAATGTTTGTTTAGCTTGACATGCAAAGACTTTTCAATCGAGAAAAGTAGGGGTTTTAGGCTTTCGAGAGGGCAATTTTTCCCAGAAAAACCGAAACATGGGTTTTGTGCAAAAGATGATTCTAAGACAACCCATATCCCCTGTTTAGAAAAATATTGACTTTTACTCAACCATGCAAAGGAATTTCTGAAAAATAAAGCACGAGCTTCGAGAATTGAGGCTTTGAGACAGTTTTTTTGAAAAATTCAAACACATGGGTTTTGTATAGAAAGCCATGCACAACAAACCCAGATGACCAAATTTGTCAAAAGTCGATGAATTC
>VDFB02122682.1:0-21599 GCA_007258455.2 Sequoia sempervirens
TCTATTGGGCATGTTATACTTCCAACTTCACGATATTTCATATTGAGGTGGTTCGAACATGAGTTGTGGGGTTACACTACTGATGATATGGGCATGGGAGCACATAGTTGTGTTCCAACCACTAGTGGGATGACAATTGGGAGCTAGTGCTCCGTATGTATATCTATATCATGGTACAGTCACATAGACACATGTGGTTGACACAGGGTATTAGAGACATGGGATTGATACATTAGCAATCTTTTTTTGGAGGCCTTATAGGGACTGTGATCTGTGGGTAGATAACAGTGAGCATTTACCATGGTGCCACCAGTTGAGGTACTTGATTTGGCAGACTGTATAGTCTCAACATATCATAGAGATGTATTTACTAGAGCCTATCAAATGATAGTTCAGAGAGAGGCAAGGTGTTCTTGTAGGTACAACAAAGTTTGCACATTCCTCTTAGGAGGTGCACTCGTGGGAACAACAAATACCCATGACTACTGTCGAGCAGGATATTGATGATCTACAACTAGTACAGTGGGGATGGAGAGGGGGTGTAGTAGATGTAGGTATGACTCTTGAGTATGATGCATGGTGGTAGACTCATAGGCCATCACCATACATAGATCTAGAGTAGCCAGTGCCTGTGGAGCATAGAGGTAGGGGCCTGTGAGGCTAGAGGGGTGATAGGGGTCAGAGAGGTGGAGGTTGAGGAGACGAAGGATGGGCAGATGGTAGATAGGGAGACAAAGGAGGAGGAGATGATGGAGGTGATGGGAGGGGAGGCTACAAAGGAGACCGAGGCAGTAGTAGGAGGGATATGAGACCAAGGTAGGTGGTGAGAGAGTTGTCACTGATCCAAGAGGAGGGTGAGGAGGAGGATCCAAAGGCAAGGGTGCAGTGGAGATGGTGGTGGAGGAGGGGTAGCATCATGTAGAGATGTCAGCCCTGGAGGTAGGGTGCTAGGAGATTGAGATGATGGAGGTAGAGGGGGGGCATGTGAAGGAATGATGAGAGGAGGAGCATACAAATGATCCAATGATAGGAGAGGTTGAGAGATTCCTTCGAGAGAAGATTATTTTGGGAGTGGATGTCAAGGAGGGGTTGGAGAAGGTCAGGGTCAGAGAGGATGAGGGCACAAAAAATTAGAGGATATCCACCCTACAGGCCCAAGTACAAGCCCTAGAGGTGGAGGTGAGGACTCTCAGGGAAGAGCAAGACAACCTAAAGGCCGAGAGAGATACCCTCTAGATAGAGAGGGACCTAGCAGTCATCAACTGATAGTAGATAGACCAAAGGATGTTGAATTTTGCAGCGACCTGTAGTGATTCAATAGTTGATCTTGTACAGGAGTTGGCCATGTTCAATAGGGGTCTACAATATTATAGGGCCTTGTATGAGAGAGCAGTGCTACCAAAGAGGAGAGAGTTGAGCTTCTCACAGGTTCAAAGTGGATCATAGGGCAGATCACATAGCAAATCACACATCTGGCATTCCCATACCAGTTCACAGAGTAGGGAGGCATCAAGTTCAAGACAATCCACTCCATATGATAGGCCATCCACCTTAGACCATAGGTCTCTAGGCTCACGACGGTGAGAGGATAGGGATGTACCAAGGTCAAGAGAGCAAGACAGCTCAAGCTAGAGCATATTTTGACATTATGTGTTATGACACTATATTTTGTTCATCGAGCCTATGAGCTCCATTTTGTTAGATATGATACATCTTGACATTGTACTATGACACCTTTTGAGTGATATATGATATGATTTTTGGTAGAAATTTATGATATACAGTCCTATGTGATTATGCTTTATGGTTATTATTTTTTTATATGATGGATGTTCATGATTTTATGATTTCTATATATGAATTCTATATGATCATGCATTGGTTTGATATGATGGATGATTGTGCATTGATAATGTTGTTTATGCATCTTATATGATTATGCAATGATGCTAATTATGAATGCAATATGGATGACCTAATTTTATGATGTGATGTGATATGTGAATGCAATTAATGTTAATGCAATGTGATGTCTATAGAATATGTATGCAATGATTAGAAATGTTTAATGTGAATACAAAATATGATGTATGATATGATATGTGATAATGTTATTAATGTTATGCAATGCCTTTAAAATGTGATGCAATGTATATGAAATTTGATGCAATGTATATGAAATGTGATAAATGGAAATGAACTATTATCATAATGTAAAATGCAATGTCATGGTTGGTTATGTGATGAAATGATAATGCTATATGGATGCACTCTATGTTTTTGTATTTTCTCATGCAAATATGTGTGGCCTATTATGATGATGATGCTTTCTTAATGCTTCCTAACATGATCATGTATGCAAGGTATTTTTCTATGTCACAAGACACTATCAAGATGCGGAAGAAATGTTAGCATGGAGGGGACGAATGTTAGTATGGAGAATGTAAAAGAAGGTGAGACATCAAATGGGAAATGATAAGGACATACTTTCATGATTTATGTCTATCATCATCATGCATCAAAGTTATTGCAAATGGATCGCAAACACCATGGTATGACATAGACCAAGGTGTGCAAGGTGGTCATTTGTGAGAGACAAGCAGTCAAAAGACAAGGAATGCCCTAGCTCATACTAAGGACCCACTTGTCCCAGTCTTTTTTCCAAGACAAACCATAGATAGAAAGCAAAGAAAAGATATCATGATCTATCATTTCCCCTCTAAATCCTTTTTAGACATCCTCGAGGTAGCTAATAACGTGACCAAAAACCAATCAAAGAGATAAGACAAACTCATACCAACAAAGTGTTTTCCAAAGAAATAATGTTTGTTGATAGGATTGAAAAGATTTATTGATTAGGTTGATTAGATGAAGTCAGATGACCAATATGATTAATTGTTTGACCAAAGTTTATTGATAGGTTGATTAATTGAATTGATTGATTATTCCTAGTTTTAGGAAAGACGTCCTAATGAGGCAAGATTAATTGACCAAGACGACAAGATTGATTGACCAAGTGACTAATTTGAGCCGATTTGATAAGGTTTAATTGATATGATTGATCGATGTGATGATGCCTAATTTCAAGAAAGACATATCCTATTTAAGGAAAGGGAGACTTTTGATAAAGTTGAATGATTGACCATTTTGATAAACACCTAGCTGCAAGAAAGGCATATCTTGCTTAAGGCAAAGGAAAAAGGTGACCAATGATGAAGTCCAATATTAGGAAGGAGGCATCCTGATAGAAGAGAAGTAGAGGACTAAACGAGATAAATGACATAATGCCCCATTCTAATATAAGACCAAAGATTTGATTTATTAATTGATGATTAAGGATTTGTTGGATATTTTTGTCTATTGATTCATGATTTGGTTTGAATAATTATTACTCGATGAAAAAGGACACGAAGAAACTCGAAAAACCCTAAAGGAGTGACTTAGGGCCTCAAGGGCTCATCGATTGATGGTCTTGTCTACGTTATACACACAGAGACCTCATAGTTTCACTAACACAAGCCAAAATTGATATGATGTGAAAAAATTCTAAGGACAAAACCTAATGTCTAGGGGGGCCATCAGTTGAGGGCATTGCCTATGTAGAAAATGCATAGAGACAACGTAGTTCAACCATACTAACACAAATTGACCCTAACTCTATTTTTTGGAAGTTTTGACATTTTCTGATGTTTATGGATTTTAACATTTTATGATTTTTTTGATTTTGATGAAATTTATGAATTTTTTTTGGATTTTGATGTTTTACGATTTTTTTGGATTTTGATGTTTCATGAGGCTAATACCATGTGTAGGATCCCATGAAGATATAAGTCAAGGAATTTCCCCTAGTCAGGTATAGGACCAGCTTATTATGTGAAAGTGGAAGCAGTGGATGAATGCAAAGGATGGTCATGAAAGCGAAGGAAGCTAAATGTCAGTGGTTCTTAGGCCATAAGAAGGATGACAAATGAAGGGTATATGTGAATGGATGAGCGAAGGATGGAAGACCAGGTAGAGTGATAGTAAGTAGAGGAGCATAGACTGACTACACATGGCGCATATTTGCTAGGTTTTCACCATGGTACTTATCTGAAGCGCCACCAAAGTGATTTTCACTTTTGGACGAATTATTTCTCTTTACTATTTTTTTTTTCCATTTTTTAATTATTTTTTTTTGTCACTAAGATGCCTATTTGCCAAGTTTCATCAGGGTGACTATATTTTTTTTATTTTTTGAATTTTTTGAATTTTTGATTGGACACTCTGAGAATTAGGCATAATACTTATGAAGGTGCAAGTTGTTGGTGGGTTCAAGCAATGGTTCACCTTCTAGAGCAGAGAGCTAATAAGCACCAAATCCATATGTTTTTGTGATGATGTAAGGGCCCAACCAATTAGGTTCAAAATTTATGTACTTTTCTTGATCTATCTAATTCTTTAAATTCTCTTTCAAGACTAAGTCACCAATGTCAAACCTTCTTATTGTAGTTGTGTTGAAGGCAATTCTAATATGCTTGCAAATGTGTCAAAGCATTTTGTCTCTTTTCATCCAATAACTCTAGCTCATGTAGACAAGATATTTGGTATTCTTCTTTATTGATCAATCCTTGCATAAATACTCTTAGAGATGGTAACTCGACCTCAATAGGAAGTATGGCCTCAGATCCAAAGACAAGGGAATATGGTGTGGCTCCTATAGGGGTATAAACACTAGTACAATAGGCCCATAGAGTAGGATTAAGTTGGAGATGTCAGTCATTGCTAGCATCATCGATAGTCTTTTTTAATATTTTAAGGATAGTCTTATTAGATGCCTCATCTTGACCATTACCCTTGATTAATACGGGGTAGTCAAATGGTGTTGGATATGAAATTTCTGATAGAGTTCACAGGCATCCTGATTCTTGAAAGGGTAGCCATTGTCTATAATTATGGATTACGAGATACCATAATGGCATATAATGTAATTCAAAATGAATTTGGATATTTTCTTTCCAGTAATTTATGTCATTAGGATGGCTTCAATCCATTTGGTAAAGTATTCTATAGTATCAAGGATAAACTTATTCCCATTTGTGGAAGTGGGATGGATATTTCCTCTTAGGTTGAGTCCCCATTGAGAAGATGGACATGGTGATGTGAGTGGCTGCAATTCCTAAGCTAGTGCATGTATATGATCTCCATAAATTTGACACTGGTGACATTTTTTCACAAAGTGATAGGCATCATATTCCATCGTAGGCCAATAATATCCCATCATAAGCTTTTTACCTAAGGTAGGACTAGCAAAGGGAGCTCTACATATACCATTATGAACCTCTTGTAAGGTTTTTTGTGCTTCATTTGAGTCGATACATCAAAGGAGGGTGTTATCTAAGCTATGGTGGTAAATGGTATTGCTGATGATGGCATATTTGTAGGCTTTTCGAATAAAGGTTTTGTGTTGGTTAGGAAACAAGTCAGGAGGGATAATTTGGTCATGCAAGTAGTTGTAAATGTCTTTTTTCCAAGGAGATTTGAGACCAACAAGTTTGTACACAAGTTCAGTTTTGGGGACATTGAATGCAGGGACAACCAATTTTTCTACCAAGAACTCATATTGTGATGCATTGTTAAGGATATCCAAGAGAGATCCAATTGTTTTCATTGCATCAGTTGCTTTATTCTAGATTCTCAGTATTTTCTCAAAGGAAATAGATTCGAAGTAAAGTCTAAAACTATCAACCATGTGCTTTTAGGGCATTAACTCCTTATCCTTGGTATCATAGTCATCATTGAATTGCTTGATCACTAGCTAGGAATCACCATAAACTAGAATTTCCTTGATTTTCCATTTAATTGCCATTCGAAGTCCTGTTAGTAGTGCTTCATACTGAGCTATGTTATTGGTACATAGAAATGCTATTCAAAATGACTTAGGAATGGAATCCACTTGAGGTGTGATGAATAAAATATCGGCTCCTGATCCATGACTTTTGTAGGACCCATCAAAGTACAATTTCCATGTTGTTGGTGTTCCTATGACAAAAATTGATTCATCTGGGAAGTCAGATATTAGAGGATAGTCTTCCTTCATCGGTGCATCTGCAAGTTTATTGGTTATCACTTGTCCTTTTATCACTTTTCAATCAACATATTCAATGTCATACTCACTTAAGATCATAACTCACTAGCTAGATGTCTTTTCAAAGTTGCTTTACTAAGAAGGTACTTTAGAGGATCAATTTTTTCTATCAACTTTGTCTTTTGGTTTAGCATGTAATGTCTCAATTTCTATGTTGTTAATACAACTACTAGGTAGGTTGATTCAATGGCACTATAGTTTAACTCATATCCAACCAAGGTACGACTAATGTAGTAGATTGCTCATTCTTTACCATCATTATCACTTTTTTCCAATAATGCCCCTAGTGTTGATGTAGTTACTGCTACATATAATATCAAATGTCTACCATCAATCGGAGCCATAAGAACTAGTGGAGTTAATAGAAAATGCTTCATTTGATCAAATGCTTCTTGACATTTCTTTGTCCAAACAAAGGGAATTCATTTTCATAACAAATGCTAAAATGGATGAATCTTATATGCTAGTTGGGTGAAAAATCTATGGATTGGTTGCAGTCTTCCTTATAAATTCCTTAGTTGACTGATGTTGGTGGGCGGTGGCATCTCTAGGATAGCTTTTAATTTTATAAGATCAACTAATATTCCTCTATGGGAGACAATGTACCCTAATATTTTGCCTAATTGGATGTCAAAAACACATTTCTTTGGATTTAATCTAAGTTTGTACTTTTCAAGTCATAAAAATCTTATCCAAGACTGCTAGGTGACCACTTCTTTCTAGATATTTTGAGAGAATATCATCAACATAATTTGCTCCATAAGTACATGCATGTAATCATGAAAAATGGTAGTCATGGCTCTTTGATATGTAGCTCCAACATTTTTAAGTCCAAATGACATAACATTCCAATAGAAAGTTCCCCAAGTACATGTGAAGGTTGTCTTTGTTTGATCTTTAGGAGAAATTCTTATCTAATTGTAGCCTGACAATCCATCCATAAGTGATAGCATTTCATATCTAGTAGTGAGGTCAACTATGATGTCAATATTTGGTAAGGGGAAATCATCTTTAGAACAAGCCTTGTTAAGATCCCTGAAGTACATACATACTCTTATTTGACCATTCAATTTTGTGACAATAACAATATTAGATATCCAATCTTCATAATCAATAAATCGTATGAATTTGACATCCAAGAGTTTCTTTAGTTCAACCTTGAACAGGAGTGCAATCTGCGGGTGCATTTTCCTTAGCTTAAGTTTATATGGTTTGGAATTTGGTATCAATGGCAAGTGATGTAAGAGAATCTCAGGGTCCAACCAAGGCATGTTAGCATATGACAATGCAAAATTAATTTGTCTTTCTAAAAATAATGTTGTGAACTTAGGTTTTTTCTCTCAGCGGTCAAAGATGTTGCAAGTTGTATGATTCTAGAGTTGTCTCGTGTCCCAATGATCATTTCTTTTTGTCTCTTCTATTAGAAATTCCAATCTCTCTCAGTCTATTGGGAGGTTGTTCAGTCCTTCATCCCTAGGTACCTCATAGAGGTTTTCACCTTCGGATACGTTCTTTATTTTTACTTTTTCATGATCAACAAGCGCCTTTTAGTTCTCACCTAAAGACCTATTATTTTTATTTTGAATTTTTTTATTTTCACTTTTGCAACTAGAGGAGAGGACAACCTCACCAAAGTATGCTCCACTATTGAGTTCTATGCCAAATCCAACCTTATGATCCCCACTTGGTATTCCTTCATGAATTCCCATGAACTTAGCAATTGCTTCATCATTCTCGAATGTGTCTAAACTCGGTGGTTCTTGTTGATACCAATCTATCAACTACGTGTAAATGAGGGGTAGGCCATCATCAATATTGTTAAGGGTCATGGTATAGGAAGACAAAGTAAAGACAGAGGTAGAGTCATCAAGCTCCTAG
Source organism: Sequoia sempervirens (assembly GCA_007258455.2). Lineage (NCBI taxonomy): Eukaryota > Viridiplantae > Streptophyta > Pinopsida > Cupressales > Cupressaceae > Sequoia > Sequoia sempervirens. The sequence goes on from VDFB02122682.1 coordinate 8,003, forward strand.
AAGGTTTTAGAATCATCGAGTTCCCAAAAGTGTTTGATCCAAGCTTCCCTTTTCAAGGGGACCTTTTGGTGGGGACTTGGCAGGGGACCAATTTTAAACATTTAACAAAATATTTCCTCAAAGGTAGGCTCACTAGGTTCTCTAAATTTTTCCTCAAGGTTATAATTACTAGTGGGTTTATTGGATTCCAAATCCCATTCCCATTCATTAGAGTCAGAGTTGGTATAATAGTCCTTAGATGTCTCAATTTCATTTGAAGCATTGAAAATCTCACTCAAGGGTAACCTGATACCCTAGATGGTAACTTCTACTGGTACAAACTATAACCCTTGATACTTTAGTAATTTAGGAGGTATTAAGGGTTCCAACATTCCTTGTTTTTTTAGACCAAGTTTGTTATGTCCATCATATCCTTGTTACTTCATCAAGAGGAACCCCTTTGGATACCGTTCAGCTGGAAACTTCTTAGGTTTTATGTCCTCCTCTTTATATAGCCATGTATAAATGTGGTCATCCAAATATTATTTGGCTAACTCCCCCCATTTAGTGAAGGTGGTAGGAGGATTATGGATGATAACCTTAGGATGTATGGGATGCAGCTTGCCATAATACTTTGATTATTTGGGTGGATTTCCTATTGAAAAGAGACACTTCATGTTGTATTCTCGGCATCCTTTGTATTGAATCTAGATTTTGTGTTTGGATGTTGGGGTGAATGGAGTGGATGATTTGACAAGGTTAGCTAGATCAATGTAGTGGGATGAAGTGGAAGATGAGACCTCTCAATTTATGGACACTTGATGCTCAACAGTTCCTTTTAGGTTTGTGCAATATTAAAAGGGATTAGGATCACTAGGAATAGTAATTTTGATTCCATTATGTGGAAACTTAAGGAATTGGTGGTATGTGGATGGTATATCCTTCATGGCATGAATCCATGGGCAACCAAGGAGAAGGTTGTAATGTAAATCTAGATCCAAGACATGAAAAACTATATTTTGCATAGCTGGACCAACTTTTACGAGAAGTGAAATTACTCCTTCAAATGAGCACTCAGCATCATCATAAGCTTTGATAACAATTTTCTTAGTTTGATCTATGCAATTCTCAGAGCATCCCAATGCTTTTACCAATTTTAGGGAACAAATGTTTACACCTGCTCCACTATCTACCAAGACTCGTCTGATCTTATGTTTATTCACATAAACTTCTAGGTGTAGGGTATCATTATGATCAGACTTTTGTAAGGAAAATTCTTGCTCAGAGAAGGTGACATGATGTGACATAGCTACGTATCCAACCATGGCCTGAAATTCATTGAAATCTAGATTAGTGAGTATGGATGCTTCTTGTAAGGCTTTATCAAGGATCGTTCTATTTTGTGGGGATATACGAAGAAGCTCTAGAATAGAAATTTGTGCAAGAGTCTTCCCTAGCTAGTCTAGGAGATTATACTAGATTTTTGGTTGTGGATAGGAGGGAGATCCTGGAAGAGCTATCTTTTCCCTACGAGTGGTGAAAGCACACTCTGAACTTTTCTTATGTATGGTAATGGTGGTAATTTTATCATAAAAGGCTTGTATTTTGTGGATAATGGTGTTGTAATCATGTGTGACATGGGTATAATTGGCATTATTTTTATTCCCTAAACTAGAGGCTTTCCCTTTTTCATGATCTTGCAAGGGAGTTTTAAATATGTTGTGATCAACATGTTTCTTACCTTGTGAATTATCTATTGAAATGATTCCCTATTCAATAAGGTCTTGAATGATATTTTTGAGTATCCAACATCTAGATGTCTTATGTCCTTTTCTATGGTGATATTCACAATATTCATCTTCCTTCCACCAATCAATTTTGATTAAAGAGGGTTCATGGTTTTTAATGTCTGGTAGTTGGATGACATTGGATTGCAAGAGTGTCTTTAGGACTGATTCAATGGGTTCTCCCAATGGGGTGTATGTTCTTTTGGTGCATGGATGACCTCTACATTATTGGTTGTTTTGGATTGTGTTCAATGTTTTACCTTGACCTTGTGCTAAGGTATTTGATGTGTTTGATGTGATTGACATGGAAGTACCTTTGAGATGAATGGTAGGACCTTTGTTTATCACTTTAGTTTTGACTACTCCATCATTAGTGACATTCTTGTTTTAAGACCAATATTTACCTTTTTCATTATTGGGTTTTGGGGTGTCTTTATGTACTTTGACTAGTCCCTTTGTGACAAGACACTTTTCAATAAGGACACCTTTATCAAGGATTTTATCAAAAGCTATGCAACATTGGATTTGAAGACCACTCATCATTTCTCCATTAAGCTTTTCCACAAACATGGTGACTAGTTGTTTCTCAGGGATGTGGCAAGGAAATTTGCTAGCTAAACTTCACCATCTTTGGTAAAATGAGGTAAGAGACTCCTCTTCTTGTTTGGTTTTGCATAATGTTGCAAGGGTTATGTCACTTTCAATGTTAAAGGAAAAGTGATTAATGAATTTATTAACCAATTCACCCCATGTTCTAATCCCTGGAGGAAGATGTGTGAACCAATATAGAGTTGGTCCTATGAGACTCTATGGGAATAGTCACATCAAATAGGTAGGATCATATGAGATTTCCATACATGTACTAAATTCTCTTATGTGTTCCATTGGATCTCCTTTCCCTTTGTACTTGGGTAAATTTGGTGTCATGAAGTGAGGGGAAATGGTGGCATGTAGAGATTTCTTCAAATGGATAGGGGCATAATTCCTCCATGGAATATTTTTTCTTGTTGGTCCCCAATTGCATGTTTGTCATTTGTTGTTGTATGGCATGTATTTTTTGTATCAAAGTGTCCAAAGAGAAGGTTTTTTGTTGGCTTGACTCGGTGTTATGACATTGGTGTTTAGGTCATATGTTGGATTTGGGTTTGGATGACATTTGGTGGCATGGGACCTTGGTTTCCTTGTTGTGTAACTTTTGTATTGGTATTGGTTGGATTTGGAGTGAATTTGGAATTTAGATTGGTCCCAAAGGTCATGTTTGTATATGGTATGGCATTTTGAAATTGTGTTGTAGGCCCTTGATTTGTACCTTGGATTTGAAATTTTGGACCTTGATTTGTGTTTTAGAAAGATGGTGTGGGTCCTTGATAGGTGTTTTGGTAGGATGGAGTAGGTCCTTGAAATGATGGGGTAGGTCCTTGATTAATGTTTTGGTTTGGCACTTTTCATGGGACAATGTGAATTCTCCTAGATTTGTTTGGTTGATTTTGATTTTATGGAGGTGTGCTTTGAAATTGGAATGAGGTACCTTAATTCATATTTTGTAGGCATGGGACCTTGGTTTGTATTTTTAAGTAAAGGTGTGGTACCTTGGTTCATGATATAGGTGTCTGACCTTGAGATGTAGGACCTAGGTTCATATTTTGAAATAAAGGATTTGTAAAGGTCTTACCCATGGAATTTGATAAGCTACCAAATGTAAAAGAAATTCCTCGTGTTGTTGCATTGGTTCTCTTGTTTCCAAGTGTGGAGATATTAGGGATATGTGTGGTGGTTGTGGCCATGTGATTTTTTGTCCCAAGTGGTAGTGTATTAGTCATTTTTTGTGAAGAGGGCATCCCTCCCAACCCGCATCTATAGCCGGGCGTACTCGCATATATTATTTTGTAATTCTGTTTTTAGCCTTCCCTTTTGAGCCTACCCTTATTGACTTGTAGGCCTTCCTTAGATTGACCTTGTATTTTCAAGCACCTTAGAGTAAGTAGTAAGCTATCACTTAAAGCTCAAGCAGATCATCATTTGTTTGTCTATCGTCGGTTTGGTTGTCTTCCTCCCATTCATGCCTCATTTGGGGACCTACCAGCTTTCTCTCCCTTTGGTCATTGGTTAGATCAATTCATTCTTATTTGACTCCTTCTTTGATCGACCCGAGAAAGGTTACTTACTTCGATTAGGATCTTTACGCTGTCTTCCTGTGATCATGACATGGGGTGAGTGAGGTTTTGATTATGACACGGAGATCCCGACGCTTCCCACCAGCCATTCTATTTTCTTGACTACCGGCATCTGCCAAACCCGCTTGCAAAGACGCCCCGCAAAGGCTTAATATCGTATGGGTCTTGAGTATCTACTTCCACAATTGTGGAGACATCAAGGCCTTGAGGGAGTTTAGCCCCCTTTTTGGCTAGTGCATAGAAGTATATATTAGGATCGGCACTAACGAGCTCATCAACCATGCATTAAATCCTTGGATCATGATAAGTTCATTCAATTTATTTAGGAATCATTTTCTTGTTGAATTCGTCTAGACTTAGACTATCCAATGTGTTGGTTGAGTCTCTTTGTGGTGTGGATTTATTTGAATTTGATCCAAAATTGATGTCATCATGTGGACTAGAAAAGGGTTCAATTAAATAATCCATGTCATTTCTTATAGTTCATGACCTTGTTTCAACCATGTAAGACTTGCAAGTTTGGAAGGTAATGCAAGGTGATATGAAACTAAACTATATTTTTGTGATTTTTTGGATATAAGGATGCAAGATTCTCATGCAAGGATGAAGATGATCTTAATACCAAAGGATGAAGCTAAATGAAACTAGAGGGTGCCAAATGGTACCAGAGGGAGAGTAATCTATGGTCAAAGATAATGTAATTGAAGATAGATGATACTAAATCAATGATCAAAGGTTATGGTACAACTAAGTCTAAGATGAGGATGGGCTATATTTTTGTGTTCTTTTGATAAATAAGGGTTCAAAGGAAAGACTCAATCTAAATCTAAGATTAAGGAATGGGAGGATGATAATGATGTTGTGATCAAAGGATAAGGTGTGAATCTAAATGATACTAAAAAGATGACACTAAGGATATGAACCTTAATATTTAAGAAAAAAGGATGATAATCAAGCTATTGTAGGTCTAAGATAAATAATCCAAATGTCATTGACCTTTGTGATGACCAATATGATGGATTTGACAAGGTGAGTCTAAACTAGGACATAAGTTTCAGACTCAAGTTTTGACCAAGATGGTAATGACAAAGGTTGATAAATTAAAAGGTGAAGGTTAATGACAAGTTGAATAAGCAACCATGGATTTTCCAAAGGCTTGATAGGTCTCCTATGTCTAAAATCTAAAAGGTATATGACACCTAAGGTCTAGGATTAATTATCAAAGGCAAAGGTTGAAGGAGGAAACCTAAAATGTAATTCAATCCTAATTGAAAGTGATGGAATGGATGGGTAAAAACTTTGCAAGTCTAAGGTTTGGAAGCCAAGATCACTCTCAAGATGTATTGATTCAGTTTTAGACAAAGATTTTGTGAATTTCTGATAATCAGGTAGTTATGAAACTTTTTTTTTTAGATGCATCATTTTAATAATAAGTTTTTGATGATCAGTTGTGGTTCACTATACTAGTTGCAACTTTGTTTTAAGGAGTTTCCCAGCAAAATATTAGTTGCAACTTTTTGGTTAACAATTGTGACATAGAATTGCAATTGTGGGCATGTTTTGAACAATTATGGTTCACAGTGTGCTTATTTTGTAAATTGATGGTTTTGTGATGGATATTTGACTAGTTTTGATGAGATTTTATGGAATTTAACTTGGAAAACACAAAAAATGATCAAAAAACACTTGTTTGGTCTGATTTTAAGTCTAAAAATGTTTGATTTAAATGTGAATAAAGACACCCATAGAAAAATCCACAACCTAGGCTTGGAAAAGATACTACATGTTGGATCCCTACTTGAATTTCTCCAAACACCTAAACAAAGCGAACATCTAGAGACCTTGGTGGCATTGGCTCCCCCTTACATGGCACAGGCTCACCAAAATCTCTTACCCCCTAAGATCTAAAAACCTTGAGGGAATTCATGTCTCTACAATGAATGGTGGAATGTAGGGCAGCTTTAGAATGATTGTTCCTACACCAACAAGTAAAGGGTTTTTGGCCACTAAAACAATGGTTCTTAGTCTATGTTTTAGGGAAATACTGGTGCCTATGTGTGAGGCAATATTATCTCAATTAAGAGGCCGCCCATTCCCTTCCTAAGAAAGGATTTTGATGTGTCACATGGACACTAGGGGTGGAACTTGTTTGCATAGGACATCCTCACCAAGTGATTGAAGACTTTCCCAATGAACATGACAATTTATATAGTGGAACCAAATAGTGTTGCTTGGGTTGTTCCCTCTTTCAAGGCAGGCCCCCTAAAGGGTTAAAAAAAGCAAGGAAGTATGTTGTTTTTTATCTCCTAGATCACACGAAGCATAAGGAGAGAGCATACACAATGCCTTTTCCTCACACTCACATGGGATTCATTTTAAATCCAAATTGTAATATGTGAGTAGTTATACAAGATGCCAAAGGAATGCTTTTGATTCTCAAGATCACCAATTGGTGTGAGAGAAGAGCATACACATCCAATGGTAAAAATGCAAACCACAAGACATGACAAACACTTGTTAATTTTAACCTTGCTTATGATTTCAAACAAACACATGGAATTTTTTTAGACCAGTGACATGCAGTGTAAGTTAATTTTAGAACCAACGAGTGAAGATATGCATTTTGTTATTCATTTTAACCTTTATGAATGAAAATGTACATTTTAATCTTATGAGTGTAATACAAATTTGTAGTTGTAAGCAAACAAACAAAATTGATTAACTTCAATTAAAAGATGTGTAAGCTTGATTGTTTCAAAAGAAATAGTTTGTAAGACTCCTCAAATCCAATGCCACATGCTAAAAAGAGATGATTAGAACACCAAAAACCCTATTCTAATAAAAACGCTAAAAGAAAATTAAAATAAAATTGAAAATAGAAAAAGATATACCCATTGTCAAACAAATTGCACCCAAATGCTTGAATGGTTAAATTCAGCAATCTGTTGAAACATGGGAACTATCTTCAAGCTATGGGTATTCCTATGGCGAAGATAAACCTCCAAATTCTAGGTTGGTTCCTATATGATGGTCAATTTGATACTTGAATAAAATTTTCTGAGAAAAGGGTAAGAGGGATTGAACTAAAAACATGAACCCAAAATGATTACTCAGTACTTTAATCTGCACAACGGATTTGGTAGTCTAATCAACTGAATGTTTTAAACAAAGGCTTTGATTCAATACAATTTTGAGGGAAAACATTGTTTTCACGACTAAAATGATTAATCAATTACATGCACAGTGTATAACCAGTGAATTAACTAAACTACATACAGATATCTATGTAGGAGACAAAAAAATTAAAGGGTTTCAAAATTGAAAACACAATAATCCTTCAATCAAATCCTACACAATAATGATGCCTAAAATCTTGAAGGCAAAACTTGAAAATGTTGGAAATTGAAGCAATCTTCTACTAAATAACACAAGTTGAACCTGTAAACCTATTGTTATATTAATCTGAAAATGAAAGTTGAGTTACATGATAATTCACTTTATAAAATGCAAAGGCTGAAAAACAAGAACTACCAGTAAACTTTTTCCAATATATACAAAGAGAGGAAACTCCAAAGTGCATGAAGGTGAAACTGAAAGTCAATTTCAGTATAAAAATGATAACTCCAAGGCAAATCCCAAGCAAAATAAAATATCTCCAAAAGAAAAGCTCAAACTCATGCAAAAACAAGTGAACTCGATCTCAAACTCGCAGTCACAATGTGTACAACAGAAAAGCAGCTCGTACTGAACTGGAAATCTATAAAAAGTGAGTTGAAGCATGCAAAAATGCCTTGTTCTTATCAACTTGCCCATGATATCTAAAACTCCATCATTGTATTATGTATGATCAATCTTCAGTTGATAATCTGATGTCGTTTATTTGCATAACCAACTTGCTGCTCCAGAAGTGGGAGAGTCATTGAAGGTGAGAATAACATTACTTAAAGCATCAAAGGAGAAGGAGATGACTCAAAGAAGGAAATTATTCAGGACCACCTACAAATGCAAAGGAAAGGTATGTAAGGTAGTAGTAGACTCTGGAAGCACTAATAATATGGTGTCAAATGAAATGGTTGATAAACTGAAGTCAAAGAAAATTCCTCACGAAACACCTCATAAAGTATCTTGGGTGAATGATGATCACTCTATTTTAGTTAATGAACAAGCCTTGGTTGAGTTTAATATTGGTGGATACAAGGATAGGATACTTTGTGATGTTTTTTCAATGGATTGTTGTCATTTATTGCTTCAAATACCATGGCAGTTTGATAAGCATGCCATTTATGATGGAAGAGATAATACATATAAAATTCAAAAGGATGGAAATACTTTTACATTAACACCATTGTAGGAAGACGTTAAGGAGCAGGCCAAGGCAGCAAAGGTGATCATGTTTGGCAAGAAAGAGTTTGTGAAAATAGAGGAAGAAAGGAAGATGGAGATTGCATCCACTTCAAAGCTTGAAGGTGTCAAGATAGTAAGTTTGAAGGATGCTTCAATGTTGAAGAGAAAAGAGGATGATAATTTGGTATCAAAGTCAGATAAAGAAAAGGTCAAGGATGAATTAGTTGCAGGAGTGCAAAATGGGTTGGAAAAGTATGATGAGATTGTGATAGGGACAGTGATTTTTCCATTGAATGCAAAGGAGTTCAGAGGGCAGTTAAATTATGTCAAGACAAAATTTTATAAACTTGATGGTACATGGGTTTGGAAATTTGTGGTATAGAGGTTCTCAAGGACAGTAGTCATTTAGGGTTTGATTAGCAGATGGAAGAAAACAAAGACAAGCTCCAGGGAAGAAAGAACAAAGTTAAGAAGATGCAAGGTGTGGAAAGGAAGGAAATTCAAGTCAGGAGTGCAAGAATTTTGATGGCAGGTACAAGGACAGTTATGACAACATTTTATGATGAAAGAGCAAACAAAACACATTCATCAAATGGAGGATAGTATGTTCAAAGAAAAAACCAGTCAAAGAGAAAAGAAAATGTATGGTTTCACTAGCTAACTCAATGGAAGGGGTCACCAGGTAGATGTGTAGCTTGGAGATTATGGAATGTTAAGAGACAACATATTTTGATGTCATATAGTCCTCAAAGGGACTTGAGGTCTTTTTCAGGCCGGGTGTTTAGTGCAGGGGTGCCATGTTAGATCATTTTGTAAATAAAGTCTTTTGATAGGTTTTGGTGTGTGGGGTCTTATTTGAGGTCAATAAGGTCATAATAGACCATTCATAATTTAATTTAGGTCATTTGGTTGGTTTAGGGGTTTATTGTGCAAATATTGCAAATCTTGTAAAAAGTTGTCAAAGTGTAAAATGTAAAAATGCAAAAATAAGGAAAACCAAAAGTTATGAAGCTCAAAAGTTGGTTAAGGTCAGTTTGTTAGTTGTTTTTAGTTTTGTGAGGCTTAAATATAGGGTTTGTGGGTCAAATTTTGGTTCAGGAGTTTGTATTGAAGTTGAAAACCATAAAATAAACTTTGTTTTCTCACAAATTACTAGTAAATTATTGTTTTGGGCCATTGTATGACCCCGTACCATCTATTTTTTTTATCTAATTTGCATTGCAGTTGATAGATATATGAAGTAACAAGAGATTGGTTCTAGTTTGATTCAATTCCATTAAGATTTGGGGATTCTACAAGCAACTTTCTGTTAACGGGTTAAGAACCCTATTTTAAGGGTTTGAAGGTGTATAAAATGGATTAATCACCCATTCCACCTATATATTAGTTTAAGACTTGGTGGAATGGGTGCCTTAGGTTAGTCGTGTATGTTAATGGAGGTTTTGAGAGTAGGGAATGGTGTTTGAGAAGTTTTTGATGCTGCCCTAGTTTGGGAAGGGTTTGTAAAGCATTTTGCAAGGTATGTTCAATAAACTAGGTTTGTAGACCTACAAGGGAAACTGAGAGTTTGTATGAGGAATCACCCTAGTTAGGGTTGTGTTGATTGAAGATTGTTGAAAATAGTTGGAATTGTGTTTGTTTGGAGTTTGCCTCCCTGCTCTACATCAATAGAAAAGAAGAATTAAATAATTAATTTAGATTAATTATTTAATGGGGGAGAAATGATAAGAGATAATTATATAATTTTGATCATTTTTTAACTATAGAAGAATGGAAAGATTAATGAATAGACAAATAAATTACTATTATATTGACTATAAATGAATTGTGAAAGGTAAATAATTAAATAAATGCTCATTTATTTAATTATTGAAGAAAAAGGGGTTAGTGATGCAATTAAATTTATTTAATTGATCATAGTAGAATAAAAGAAATGAATTAATTAAATAATTAAAATTATTTAATTAATAGAGGAATGCAATCAAAATATGATAATTAAATAATTAAGATTATTTAACTATGTAGGGAAGAAGACCAAGACGATAGAAAAATGGCATTCGGAGACCAAGACATTTTTTAGTGTCTACAAGCACCATGGGTTTCATCCCTATATGTTGCCATAAGGTCATTGTGCAGTGCATTTTTGGCAAGTACAGGGACTATTCTCAATATAAATCTTTGTCCTTCAAATACTATTTGTCCCTTTGATAATATTTGTGACTATCCTCTAATTGACAAAAGGCTATCATTTACATGGTTAGTGGACTATGTGGATATCCCCTTTATTGCAAGGCATGCTTCAATGAAAATAAAACAATGATGATAAACAATAAACCCTGCTAGAATCAAGCCCCTAGAAAATTTCAATACTATAAGGTAGGAAAGAAAGTAGAAGAGAAGTTTCCAAGAAACACATAAATTATATTCTCAATGAGCAGCCAAAATGCCCTATCTTTCCATTTCTGTATATTTCTCCCATCATTTTCATTGTCAAAAACTTAATGGTTTTACCTTACCATACAAAGATATATGACTAGGCTTTTGATCTTCCTTGGAGTATTTTGATGGGGTGTTTGTATGATAGAAGGTAGTGGATTCCATAATTTTTTCCACTTGACTATCCTCATTACAGTTCTATGAAAAGCTCCCAAACTATCACCAAATGAAATGGTTGTCATTTTATCTTGACTGTCCTTTTTTCTCTATCCATGACAGTGATCTTTCTCATATGGTTGCCTCCCTTATTAAACCTTGCTACCCCTTTTGAGATTTTCATAGACTTTTCATTGTGGACTGTCATTTGAATGTCTTTGAATATGATTATAATCCTTCCTCATTTCACTATATTTGCATCCTTTATCATTATCTTTGATTGCCCTTTTTTGGTGTTAAAACCTACAACCTTTGTTGGAAGCTTCATGCTTATAAATGTTGCTCCTTCACTGTCCTCTTTGATCATGTTTTCTTCACATTGACTTTTGCATGATTATCCTTAGATTGATGCCCATTTAGACTTTTCTCCTTCATATTCATTGATTTTTTGTCCTCTTTGTGGTGCCAGCCTCATTTGTTACCCCTTCATCAATACTTTGAGTGTCCTAAGCATAAGCATTTTCTTTTGATATATTCACTTCAAGGGTAATAAATGGCTATTGTCATTAATGGTTATATTCTTTCATATCATGGTACAGTCATATTTAAAGCTCTAACCTTAATTGCTTCATTTGTCAATGTTGGGATATGGTGTTGTACACCATTGCATACAATGATTTATTATAATTAAATAATTATATAGTTGTGATGCACCTTGGTGGTGTGGTTAATCACACTAGGTAATTATTTGCAGACCACTTGATGTTGTATTGTAACATTGTATTATTATTTAATGTGTGGGAGACATGTCATAATAATTTAATATTGGGGAAATATTAAAGAATGTGATGTCTTAGTACCTAATATTAAATAAAGGGTTAGTGGTTTTGTGGTACATGGTTTCACCTTACCACTAGTATTTGTAGACACCCAAAATTGTCCATGTCATAACATTACCTAGTCGATACATGACCTTGTAAGACATCTTGTAATATTGTAATATTGTCCATTTGCTTTCTGAACACTTTTTGCATTCTCATAACTACATGCTGCCCATTTGCTTTCCCAAACACTTTTTGCATTCTCATAACTACATGCTGCCAATTTGAATCCTCAATCCTCTACCATCATCTAGCCATCTTTTTAATAATTTGCACCTCTAATCTTGCATTTAGCCATTCAAGAAATCATCTAAGGAGCACACAAACCATTCCAAGCAAGGGCCAATCAAAGAGATATCAACAGCAAGGAAGGTGAAGCTACTTGTATTTCATTTTATTTGTTTTCCTTTTCGTTGTATCACTCTTTTGGCTAATCTTGAGGTGTCCTTGGTATTTTGTCATTCACATTTCTTAGTTAGTTTGCACATTTAGAGTAGGATAAATTCAAGGTATCACATTTCTGGCACGCCCGGTGGGACCCACAAACGGGTTCTTACATTTAACCCTTGTTTTAGCTAAGAACGGGGAAAGGTCATGAAGCGAGGCGCCCTATTGCTAAGCGAGAGCGGGGCCCTCTACCTTGCCGCAGAAAGCAGGGGCGCCCTCTGGTCTGTTTCAGAAAGGCGGAAGCGCCCCACATTTCAAAGTTTTACTTTCCTCTAACGAGTTTGCTGCAATTAGGGATAAATTTAAAAGGTTTTTCTAACACATTTCTTGCAGTAGGAGAGGCATAACCCTCTTGTTTTCTAGGAAATCTGATAGGGTCTACTGCAGAAAGGCGGAAGCGCCCTCTAACCTTGTGTTATAGAAAGGAGGAAGCACACTCTATCTTTTTGTTGTAGAAAGGCGGAAGCGCCCCCACTTTTGTTGCAGAAAGGCGGAAGCGCCCCCATTTTGCTGTAGAAGGGCGGAAGCGCCCCGATTTTTGCTGCAGAAGGGTGGAAGCGCCCCAAAACATCACAGTTTGGAAGGTAAAACAGTCATTTTTGCTTCATTTTTTCTCCCATTTTTTGCTGTTTTCAAATAGTAACCCTCTAACATCGTTTTGGCAAGGATAGTGGTGTTTATTGCTAACGTTTTGCAGCGTATTGTGGTGAAATTTGACCAAGGACAAAGAAGAAGATAGCTAACATTCGTTTGCAGGGCCATTTATTTAATCAAATTTCTGGAAAAAATTATCCTTGTTGTTCAAATATAGTCTAATTAGGGGGAAGTAACATTTATTGCTTGTTGTGCTTATCTATTATTGTGTTACCCAAGGGGGCATTGATTTGTTTTCGCTTTCCCCTTGCACTTCGTGTGAGCCCGGGGAGTAGTTGGAAACGGTTAGTGTCTTCTTTCTAGTGGGACCTGCTTGGAGATTTCATCACCCCAAGGGATGATTCCAACCACGCGTACCGGTGGGGTATATAAAGGGGGGAGAACGAAAGTTGTACCCCAATCCAGTCACGTCGTAATTAGCGGAGCGTCGAAGCTAGGGTGATACCTAGATAGACGTGAAGAGTTGGTCCGAGCCTTTTAGTATCTCGCTGGGGTTCCCAACTCACGCGTGTGACGGGCTGGTGTTCACGGTTGTACCTCACGTACCGAGAGTATATCGAGGACTCCCTAGAAACCTTGTGCATCCTAGATTAAGACTTTGCCTTGCCATACCCTTAATATTAATCATAGGATTGTGCTTGCTTGAAGTGTTTTCTGTGAAAAATCTATGAAATCTTTGATACCTTGGCCTTACTTTATCATTTTGCGTCCTTGCCATAGCCTTTACCCTCAAAACCAA
>VDFB02122683.1:0-62926 GCA_007258455.2 Sequoia sempervirens
GTAGAAATGGTTTTCATTGTTGCAATATGAGTGTGCTCCTAAGGGGGAGTAATAAGAGTTGTTGATATTTTCCATTGATGTCAAAGGGGGAGAGAAAAGTCATGTGAAAAATAGTTCTCTTGGTATGGTGAAGGATGATGTTGCCTTTGATGGTTTCTCACATCATGTCTTTCCATCAATGACAAAGGGGGAGATTGTTGTAGGTATGAGCAAGTTTGGTGGTGTTGTCATTGATGTCAACACAATTCAGTATGTTGCAGATTGTACATGTATGGATGAGATGTTGCTGAGATGTTGTGAGTACATGGAGCTATCTTTATAGTGTTACAAATGTGTTGGTTTGATAAGTTTCCAAGTGCTTTTGAGAAAATTAAATAAAAAAGAGAAAACAAAATGTTGAAAGTGTTTAGAATGTGCTCTAGTATGTGCTCTACATTTCTCCTATGTTTATCCTATGCTTTTGCGGACCTGAAGGTTTGACAATGGTGATTTAGTGGTGATATCTCCTGGGTTTTATCCTCTGGTGTGATGGTATGTGAATTATTCTAGCAGAGTTGGTATTTTGTGGACTGGGATAAATATTGTTGCTCTGCAATTTTTCTCTGTTTCGTTTCAGATTTTTTGGATATGGAATATGTCTTGTGAAGGTCTTTTTTGTTCTCTGGCAAAGAGGTTTGAATATTGGTGATCTAGAAGTCATGTTTCAGTAATTTTGTGTGAAGTTTATACAGTCCAAATGGACTGGTGAAATATGTTCAGTGGTCGAAGTTTGTTGTTTTGTTGTGGATGTATCTGGAAGACTCTAAGATGTATTCTCGTGGTTAAGGAAGCGTGTTGTGGTGTCTGTGTATCACCTTTTGGTTGGGAAGTTAATATTGCACTCAATATTCTTGTGTTTTAGACAGTTTTGAATGACTTTGAATGCCACTTCTATTCAAAAGAATAAAATTAATTTTAGCAGAAGGTAGCGGTTGGTCTGGGCATTATTTTCTGATCTTAGTTAAACATTTATTGATTATCTGTTCCCTTTCCTCCATAGAATTTTAGCTATTTTCGACCTATTTTAGTTGTAAATGAGGGTATTTGTAGCGACGACCTTGGAGAAATTTTCTAAGGTTGAGGATGGTATAAAAGCAAGTTGAAGTGAGAAGATTTGTATGACAGTGTGATACAAAGTGACAAAAGTGATCCAAAAATCATAAGAGAAAAAGTGTGTTTGTGAGTTGTGATAGTAGTTTTTCAGTGTGTTGAAGGCAGTGAGTTGAAGGTTTTTGCAATCTTGCGAATGTGCATTATTTGTTGTGGTGGATCTTTTGTTTTCTTTTGCATCTGTAGGCAGTAAGCCTCCCTATTGGATAGTGAGTCCTCTTCTAGGTAGTGAGCCCTTAGCAGTGAGCCTTTGTTTTATAATCTTTTATATTGTGAGTTAACCCTCACTATGGTTTTCCACATAAAAATCTGGTGTTCATTGTGTTGATTTTCTTTCTGTTATTTGTGTTTCATGCTCTTACTTAATAATAGAACAGTGTGGTTGTGGAATTAATAAGTGTTGAAGTTTTAAGTTTGAATTTTGTGACAACTAATTCACCCCCCTTCTCAGTTGTCTTACACCTGTTTAACAATTGGTATCAAATCTTTGGTTCCTTGTTGTTGAGCTTAATCACTTAAGGAAGATCCGATGGTGCATAAGTTGGTGATCCATATGTTCGATGGAGTTGACTACAATGAATGGAAGGGACAGATGAAAGGATATATTATCTCCTTTGGTTTTAAGACCTGGAAGGCTATTGAGACAAAGTATACACCCTTGTTCGGTGGTCTTACTACTACAGATGAGATCTTTTCTTATGAAGAAAATGAGAAGGTGAAGTATGCACAATGGTTTATCTAAAAATGAGCGAGTGGAAGTTTCTTCTTTGGAAACTGCATATGAAGTCTGGAAGAAGTTAGAGGATATGTATGAAGGAAATGAAAGAGTGAAATTGACAAAAAAGCTAGTGACAAAGCACAAATTTGTGAATCTAAAGATGGAAGAAGGTGAAGAGTTTACAAGTTTCTTTCAGAAAGTTGAACTGACTACAAATGAAGTTAGAAATCAAGGAGGAAAACTATCAGATGAAGATATAATTGAGAAGATCTTGATAACCTTACTGGAGTGCTATAGTGATAAGATCTCAGTCATTGAATAAGTATATAATCCTAAGACTTATACCTTGGAATAGTTGTTCGACACCTTGCAAGCATTTGAGTTGCGAAAGTTCTAGAAAGAATACAAGATAGAAGAAAAGATAGAAACAAAATTTAAGGCATTGCAGATTGAAGAGGAACTAGATAGTGATGGTGTTGATGAGTTGGAAGCAAACTTCACCAGGAAGCTAAAGAAAGAAACCAAAAAGTATAAAGGCATGTTGCCCTTTAAATATTTTAGTTGTGGTAATATTGGTCATTATGCTTTGACATGTCTGAATAGAGCTGTGCATAAGAAGAACAGGGATTATAAGGATAAGGATAGGAAGGATAAGAAATATAAGAAGCTCTACTATGTTAAAGAAGAAGCAAGAATTTCTAATGATGAATCTAAAAATAAGGTTGATGATAGTGAATGCTTATTCTTAGCTTTGGAAAGTAAATATGTATCCACTAACCCAAGAAAATGTGTAAGCAATAAGGCTCTAGAGAGTAAGAGAAATAGGATGGAAGGTACTTTGTTTACTGATTTTCATGCAAGACAAGATGAAGACTACTGGGTAATTGATAGTGGATGTTCTAATCACATGACCAGAGATAAGAGTAAGCTCACTAAACTTGAGAAATATGATGGTGGTTTAGTTATGTTTGGTGATGATTCAGGAGAAAATATTTGTGGGAAGGGTTCAATTAGTTTTGATGGAGTGCATAGTACTTATAATGTATATTATGTGAAGGGTTTGAGGCATAACCTTTTGAGTGTTGGTCAGAAGTATAGCAATGGTTTTAAACTTGTTTTTTAGAATAATACCTGTGAAATCAGAAAAGGATCTGGGAGTGGAGATATGATTGTTGTTGGAAAAAGAACTCATTGAAATATCTATCAGTTGAAAGGAGTTGATGGTCATTGCCTTGTATCTCAAATCAGTGAAATTTGGTTATGGCATTGGAGAATGGGACATGTGAATTTTGATAACTTGGTCAAGATCAGTGCAAAAGAGATTGTTCGAGGACTACCTAGAATCACAAGACCTAGTAATTCTATTTGCATAAGTTGTCAATTGGGGAAACAAACAAGATGCAACTTTAAGGGAAAAGAGAATTCTACTACTGGAATGTTGGAGTTAATTCATACTGATCTCCATGGTTTGACTAGGAATGGAAGCCTGAATGGTGACAGATATTTCATGTTGCTTATTGATGATTATACTCGAATGACATGGGTTGCTTTTCTTAGAGAAAAGAATCAGGCTCTGGATAGGTTTAAGGTATTCAAAGCAAGAATGGAAAATGAAGTAAACTTGAAAATCAAGTGTTTGAGATCTGATAGAGGTGGAGAATTCACCGTTGGTGAATTTAATGCATAAGAAGATAGTTTTATGCTCTGAGAACCCCTCAATAGAATGTAGTAGTTGAAAGGAAAAACCAGATAGTACAGGAAGCTGCTAGAACCATGATGAAAGAATCAAATGTACCAAATGTGTACTGGAGAGAAGCAATACATATTGTTGTTTATGTGGGTATGTGCAGGATCATCATGGGAAAAACAGGCCCTTAAGTGGCGAAAAATTCAGAAAAATCAAAGTTAGGCAACTTAATGTAAAAAATTGAATAAGTTATCTATATTATTTCAAAAATATGTAAGAATAGAATTTGTAGAAAATTAAATGTAGTTTCTAAACTACTAGGTTTATTTAAAATAAATAAAATCTATTTGGTGAAAATTTGAAGTTTCTATGCAGTAGTACTTAAATTTTAGGAAAAAATAAGAAGTAGGTGTCTGTCTGACAACCCTAACCATAATAAAATGATATAATTTTTTTATAATGTTTTCGATATAAGTAGAGGACACATGTCTCGATGTGATGCATATTTTTGTAATTTTTTCCAAGTAAATAATTAATTATGATTTTTTATTACAAACTTTTAAAAAATATAAAAACTTGTATGTCTGACCACCTTAACTTGGTCAAAACTTCATGAAATTCATTTTTTTTTTAATCCTATAGTATGTGAGAGCATAGAATGTGATGCATGTTTTGGATTCAAAAAATGTGATACCATTTGAAAGCTATATATTTTTTTCAATCAGCCTATCAATCAGGACTTTATTCGTAATTCAAATAGAAAATCAATAATAATAATTTATTAAATTCAAAGTAAAGCATAATTTATATTGGTGGAAAGTTTGAGAATCTCCTTTAAAAACCCTTTTCGTTTCATCAATTTTGGATAAAAATAAAGTTGTTAGCCACATACCCATCATATTGCCACTTTTTGGCCCATCATGATCCTGCACATACCCATGTTCTTAATAGAGTTTAGATCAGACACAACAACACTAAGACTTCTTTTTAGTTATGGACTGGTAAGACTCCTACAATGAAGTATTTCAAGGTATTTGGAAGCAGATGTTATATTAAAAGAGATGATGAAAATCTTGGAAATTTTGATGCTAGATGTGATGAAGGAATCTTTCTTGGATACTCTACTACAAACAAAGCATACAAATGCTTTAACAAAAGATTGAGAAATATTGTTGAAAGTGTTAATGTGAAAGTTGATGAAGACATACGTAGACCTATTGAGATTAGTGAAGTTGAACCTGATGATCCCATTTGTGGGCATGTACCTGAGGAGAAAAAGGAGAATGGAGAATAAGAGAAAGAAGAACAAGTGGAAGAAGAAGAAGAAGGAGAAGAAGAAAATGAACCGAAACTTGCTATCAGAACTCCTAAGTATGTTTAGAAGAATCATCTAGAGGATCAGATAATTGGAGGATAAAGTGAAGGTGTGAAGATAAGAAGCATAGTTGCAACTGAGGTAAATTTGTGCCTATTATCTAAAATAGAACCCAAATTTGTCAGTGAAGCATGTGAAGATGAGATTTGGATGAGAGCTATAAAAGAAGAATTGCAGCATATAGAAAAGAATTAGACATGGGAGCTAGTCCCTAAGCTTGTGAATAAAAATGTGATTGGTTCAAAATGGGCGTTGTGGAATAAGTTGAATGAAAGTGAAGTCATAAGGAAAAAGGAAATACTAGTATGCAAGGGATATTCACAAGTTGAAGGTATATATTTTGAAGAAACATTTGCCCCAGTGGCCAAAATGGAAGCTATAAGGATGTTTTTGGCTTTTTTTTCCCACAAAGACTTCAAAGTGTATCAGATGGATGTTAATTCAGCATTTCTAAATGGTGAGTTGGAGGAAGAAGTGTACATGGAGAAACATGAAGGGTTTTAGTTGTATGACAAACCAGACATGGTTTGTAAGTTGAAAAAGGCATTGTATGGACTGAAGCAAGCTCCCAGAGCTTGGTATGCAAGACTGGACAAATATCTGAAAAAGAAAGGATTCAACAAAGGTTCTACTGACAATAATCTTTACTTCAAAATGCAAGGTAACAAAATATTGATAGTAGTTGCTTATGTTGATGATACCATTTTTGGTGGAAATAAAGGTATGTGTAAAAAGTTTGTTGAAGAGATACAAAAAGAATTTGAGATGTCTATGATTGGTGAATTGAATTTCTTTCTTGGTCTACAAGTGAATCAAACTGATAAAGGGATATTCATTTCACAATTTAAGTATGTAAAAGAGCTATTGAAGAAGTTTGGGATGGATGATTCCAAATTAGTTTGTACTCCTATGGTAACTAGATGTAAACTAAGCAAAGATGATGAATCTGCTAAGACTAATCAGAGCAAATATAGATCTATGATTGGTGGACTGCTATACCTTACTACTACCGGACTGTACATTATGCATGTAGTGTTTTTAGTTGCTAGATTTCAAGAAGATCCTAAAAAGGCACATTTTGTAGCTATAAAGAGGATATTTAAATATTTGAAAGGTACACCAGATTATGGACTATGGTATTCTAAGAGTAATGATTTCACCTTGAGTGCTTATACAAATGTTGATTGGATGGATGTGTAGATGACCGGAAGAGTACCAGTGGTGGTGCTTTCTTTCTTGGTGAAAGATTAGTTTCATGGTTGAGAAAAAAGAAAGACTCAGTTTTGTTGTCCACAACAGAAGCAAAATATATTGTTGTAGCATCCTGATGCACAAAGGTTTTATGGATGAAGCAAACACTGAAGGACATTGGTGTGCTATGTGATGAGCCTATTTCTATTTTTTGTGACAACACAAGTACAATAAAAATTTCAAAGAACCAAGTTATGAATTTAAGAACAAAACACATATCTATCAAGTATCAATTTCTAAGAGAAAAAGTGTTGGAGAATGAGGTCAGATTGGATTATGTGACAACAAAGGAACAAATTGTAGACAAATTTAATAAGGCTCTTTCAAAGGATATTTTTGAGCATCTTAGGAATATGTTGGGGGTCATTGGCCCTCTGAACTAGGTGCACATGAAGGTGCATCAGTCTGGTGAATTCATAGATTCTTCATTTATCTGGACTGATAAATGGGTCTACTCCGCAGGGGGAGTAGAAATGGTTTTCATTGTTGCAGTATGAGTGTGCTCCTAAGGGGGAGTAATCATAGTTGTTAATCTTTTCCATTGATGTCAAAGGGCGAGAGAAAATTCATGTGAAAATCAATTCTCTCGGTATTGTGAGGGATGATGTTCTCTTTGATGGTTTTTCACATCATGTGTTGCCATCAATGACAAAGAGGGAGATTGTTGCAGGTATGAGAAATTTTGGTGGTGTTGTCATTAATGTTGTCATTGATGTCAACACAGTTCAGTATGTTGCAGATTGTACATGTATGGCTAAGATGTTGCTGAGATGTTGTGAGTACATGGAGCTATCTTTAGAGTGTTGTAGATGTGTTGGTTTGATAAGTTTCCAAGTGCTTTTGAGAAAATTAAATAAAGAATAGAAAACAAATTGTTGAAAGTGTTCAAAATGTGCTCTGGTATGTGCTCTTCATTTCTCCTGTGTTGATCCTATGCTTGTGCAGACCTGAAGGTTTGATAATGGTGATTTAGTGGTGATATATCTTGGGTTTTAGCCTCTGGTGTGATGGTATGTGAAAGTTACATTCACTGATACGTGAACTGTTCTGGAAGAGTTGGTATTCTGTGGACTAGGAGAAATATTGTTGCTTTGCAATTTTTCTTTGCTTCGTTTTAGATCTTTTGGATCTGGAATATGTCTTATGAAGGTATTTTATGTGCTCTGGCAAAGAGGTTTGAAGATTGGTGATCCAGAAGTCATGTTTTAGTAATTTAGTGTGAAGTTTATACAGTCTGGATGGACTGGTGAAAGATGTTCAGTGGTTGAAGTCTGTTTTGCTGTGGATGTATCTAGAAGACTCTAAGATGTATTCTCATGGTTAAGGAAATGTGTTGTGGTGTCTGTGTGTCATCTTCTGGTTGGGAAGTGTGTACATCAATGACTATTTTTGTTTTCATTAGGTTTGGCTGACTTGGTGTTTACACTCCATTCGAAGAACAAAATTAATTTAAGAAAGCGTGTGATTGATCCAAGACATTATTTTTTGGTCTTGGTTAAATGTTTTATTGGTCCACTCTTATTCCTTTCCACCGTGGGAATTTTGAGTTGCTGACCTATTTTGAATTTATGAAATGAGGTATTTGTGGCCGACCTTGGAGAAATTTTCTAAGGTTGAGGATGGTATAAAATCAAGTTGAAATGTGAAGAGTTGTATGAAAATGTGATGCAAAGTGACAAAAGTGAGCCACAAATCATAAGAGCAGAAGTGTGTGTGTGAGAGTTGTGATAGCAGTTTTTGAGTGTTGTGAAGGAAGTGAGCTAAAGGTTTCTACAATCTTGTGAATGTGCATTAATTTTTGTGGTGGATCTTTTGTTCTCTTTTGTAACTGTAGGCAATGAGCCTCCCTATTGGACAGTGAGTCCTTTCTGTAGGAAATGATCCTTTTTATTTTGACAGTGAGTTCTCTTATGGGTAGTGAGCCTTTGTTTTATAATATTTTATATTGTGAGTTAACCCTCACCGTGGTTTTTCCCTCATGGGGTTTTCCATGTAAAAATCTGGTGTTCATTGTGTTGATTTTCTTTTTGTTATTTGTATTTCATGCTCTTACTTAATAACAAAATAGTGTGGTTGTGGAATTAATAAGTGTTGAAGTTTTAAGTTTGAATTGTGTGACAACTGATTCACCTCCCCCCTCTCAGTTGTCCTATTCCTATTTAACAAACACCCACACTAATGAGCTTGATAAGGTGATGGTGGACAAATGCAAGAAGTATTTTGTAGTTTCTTTCATCATTTCGCATCACATTCGACATGGTCCTAGAGTTATGGGTTTAACTAGGGATATATCAGTTTCTCCAGAGGATAATGTAGTGGGTGAAGCTTAGGGACAAATTGATTTTGATCTATATATATGTAGGGAGGAAGCTTCAACAAATAATGCTACAATGGAGGTTGGCGAACAGCAAGGAGGTATTGGCCTTAATGTAAACTTTGGCAGGGTAGATACATCCGCAAACTCAAGTTCAATGGAAGAATGATGCACATATTCTCTTTACCTCTTATTTCATAACCAATATAATATCTGGTCTTTTGGATTTTTTGATATGTATGTCTACTAAAAGCTCAAACTATTCGAAAAATACTAGACACTGGTGCTAATTGTGAAAATTTTGGAAATATTTGGATGCAAGCTTTTGCTATGTAAAGAAAACTAATTACTAAAGCTTGATGATGATTTAAATTTTTCATTGCCACTTTTATTAGTTTATGGGGTTTCTGATAATGATACTAATAATGCCACATTTTCCAATATATGGGGCATTTTGTTAATGGTTCATATATCCCATTGCTAGTACTATAATTCTAGCATTTTCATAATCTTTTAAGCTTTATATATATATATATATATATAACTATAGGCTTTTTTTCCTTTTATCGAAAAAAAAATGTTGGTTCCTCTTTTAGAAAATGATAAGAATAAGGATTTGGAATGCATAATTTGGAAAATTAGAAGCTTAATTAAGTCCAATGAATTAAGGGACCCAAACATAGTGTGAAATTGTAAAGGTATACAATTTTCTACACTACATTTAGCTCCCACTTTAGTGAGAGTATGAAATTACGCTCAAAATCACACTAAAGTAGAGAAATATATGTCAAGGGAGGTCCAATTGTATAATTTTTGGAAAGATAAGATGACAAAGGATCAAGGAGTGCGATCAAGCCCCCAAGATCTATGATTTCATGGAAAACTATTATAGGCACAAAAGAACACACAGATGTGTAGCATCAATACAAGGTACACAAACATTCAACGTCAGAGTTAATACAAAAAAGGAAAAATAAAATGGACTAACAAGTTGTGTTATGCTAGGCCACCATGTTATGTCAATTCCACACTAGGTTCAACATCCATGAACAAAGTGAAGAAGAAATGCCAAAATCACCTCAAGGGGTGCAAACAAAACTCACTTTAGGGGGTGCAAACAAAACTCACCTCAGGGGGTGCAAACAAAACTCGTCTCAGGGGGTGCAAACAAATAACAACAAGACAAGGCCAAGACCTCAAGGGGTGTTATGATAACACCACCTAAAAAGGTAATTTTAATAACATCAAAGGGGCACTACTTGCTACATGAAAGGTCACACTTTAGGAATCATCACACATGACATCACCACCAAGAGGGGACAAGTCAAGGACTAGAAAATTGCATCTTAGGGAATGCTAGCCATAGCATTACCACTAAGAGAAAGTCCATATACTAAGAAAGGTCACACTCTTATGGGACATCAAGTCTAACATTACCACAAAGGTGACACTTAACATAGATCAAGAATGCCACACTTTGATTAATATAGTCACACTTCCTAGGAGATGTATGTCATCATCACTAATAAGGGAACATACAAACAATAAATGGGGGACTATATGCTCCCCCTTAAAATGTTAGAGTACTTTCTACACTAACTTTTTAAGGAGATGGAAATGGATCTCAATAAGAAATACACCTAAGACAAGGCTATCGAACCACTTGCCCCCCAAGTGTAGGACAAGGATGAGCCAAGATATAGTATGATATGTTACTCCTTGCAATACAAAAGATGATTGTGCATAAAGTTCAATATATATGGTAGTGAGCAAGCTATAATTCTACAGCTATAACATGGAAAGGAGCAAAGTAAATTATTGTTATTTGATTATATGATCATATTGACTTGTAAAAGGATAGAATATGTTCAATACCTTCTTTAAATCTTGACATTTGTTAGTAAGATGCCCAATTTTTTTATGATATGCACAATAAGACATATTTGTACTTTTTCCTTTCTTATTTTCTTAGATAGGTGGTAATGTAATCAGTCCTAGGTAGAGAAATTTATCTAAGGTCCATTCAATCTCAGTTATAGTATGTAAAAATGGTAGCTTCCTAAGTTTATAGGGCTTGTTTTTCTTGCCTGTTTGAGAAATTGTTTGTTGTCGAGATGGAGGATCTTGATATCCTAATCCCTTAGTTTCTTCTGATGCTATTTGTTCTAGAAATTGATGAATCTCATGCTCATTCCTTATGTCACATCCTTGTTTTATCAAAATTCTAAAGCCTTGGCCATAACACTGCTCTAGGTTAATGGGTTTGTTGGTGGCTTTGTTCACATAGGATGGAGAGGTAGGAAGAGATATTTATTCATTATGAATATGTTCCTCCATGGTTGATGCTTGAGACTTATTTTGTGATTCAATTTCAAGATGTAAAATATTGAACATGTCAAGTGGTGGAATTATGGGAGGTGTTGTTTGTTGACATGGGTTATTAGGCCATTGTATTGAGGGGTAAAAGGCTACATTTTTCTCAAGGTTATGCAAGGAGTTGTGTATGAATTCTTACATGGTCTCTTCATCTTCACCCATGATGTCTACTTCACGAGGACATGCATTAGGAGGTGATGGATCATGAATAGTCTCAATTGCATTAGGATTAACACAAAAAACACAAATTGAAACATCAACCAAAGATTTCAAGGACATCCACAATTTACCAAAACACATATCCATGATGAATTTTTGCTTAGTATTTCCCAATTTGATGCAAAATCCAAGTATGCAAAAATGTTAAAGATGTTTGAATGAATTTTAATGCAATTTTTAAATTTGAAATATGATAATTGACTGATTATAAGATGTAAAGACCTAAAAATGATGATTCTTTTTAAAATATATATTTTGATTCTAAACAATGTACTTTCTTTTACCAAATGAACTAAATGTAAAATGCTTTAGAATATGCAAAATTTGAAATTGTAACAAATATTTGCAAGTATAGGGAATTTGAGCAAACAGAGACAAAAATATGCGCAAAAATTTGTAGAAGCACCTATACAAGAGCACGGTTGCCCAGGGGTGAATGAGTCTTTGTACAGGGTTTTGAAAAATAAAAAACTGAGTGTTTAGGTTATTGTTTATGATTACTAATTCTGGTTGCAAAGTGATTCTATAGTGACTATTTTTTCTAGAATTTTCTAATGAAATAAAAGTGTAAATATATGACAATGTGTAAACAAAAGTGACAATTTTGAGTGCAATTTTGAATGAAATTCTAATCTAAATGACTAAAACACATGCACTAATGCAAACTATGATGCAAAATATATACAATATTTTTGGATTTTTATGAGTTTTTCATGATGAAAACATGTAATATGCAACCCTAAATGAAGACTGCAAAAAAAAATTATGCAAATTCTAGATCTAGCATTTGAAAGACATCCAAATTAGAAAGTTATGATGTCAAATTTCAGGTTCACCAAAATGAAATATAGGAAAAAGGGAGTCCTAGATCCTATTAGACCCTAAAAAATCCTTGGTATTTTGAGGTCTTTTATCTTCAATATCAACATGGCATGCTGATTACAAATAGGGTTTAGGGTTTTATAAACTTGTCATCCAAATTTCCCTTTTGGCCTTCAGATGTTCTTTTTCTGCATTGACCTCCTAGTCCTGTCACTAGTGATATAAGTTGTCTCTCGAGTCATGGTTTCACATTTCTTACTGGCCCCTTCGTATTAAATTGTTTGGTCATCCCCGGTCACATAATCTCTTAAATACCTTGAGGTCGATCTTTAATCTTCACATACAAATGACTTATGTATAAGTCATGAACTCCTAAGGGGTAAAGTATCGTCGGCCTAGTCAAGGCCCCTTTTTAATGATTAACTATTGAGTGTTTGTGTAGGTTTTTTGCTCATGAGATCATGGGAATCAATCTGAACCATTTCTCGCTGGCTCGCTCGTTTGAAGCAGATGTAGTTTAATTCCAGTGAGATTAGCAAAATGACGCCACACGTATGAGGGCCCAACGATATGTCTTGTCTCAGCGCCCACAACTTTGAAGATCGACGGTGTTTGGTGGGTGAGGTAATTTGATCGTAGTCGTTCCCCACTGGCTCGCGGGGAAAGATGCAAGTTCTTTAAAAGGCAACGAGATCAGCGAGGTGATGACACATGTGTTCTACGACTACTAGCGGGTGGGGCCCTCTCATCCATAGGGAGAGTCTTGTCAGCAACCTTTTATTGGCCGATAGTTTGAGCTAGAGCTACGTTGTGAATTCAAATGAGTTTGACTCAATCAGAGTTGTTCAAAATACCCATCCCAGCCATGCATCAATGAAGTGCATTAAAAAATGCAAGTATGCCCGTTGCAATTGTTTTTCTTCACGCGAGTTGACATTAATGGCAGAAGTGACTCGTAAACTCATTCTACTTCCCAAAAAAATTGTGTTTGCGCCTGACGCTTGCTTAATTGAGATTTGGAAATGTATCTAAGGAAATACAAGGAGCTAAGAAGCAAATTGCAGAAATCATCTGGGTCGGCATTAGGGTTTGTCACCTTTGAAAGCAGTAAGTACCATAAACACAGTTTTATGCTTTTTCTATTTTTCTAAACTAGGGTTGTTTTAATCCACTTTAAAATAAGTGCTTTTCATCATTTTTCTTTCATTACTTTTAGAGTTGGGGTTAATCTGTGCTTTTAAAACCTATATCCCTTCGAATTGCCCAATTTTAGCATTTTTCTCGAGTCATCTTGCAGTTAGGGGTCGAGTAGGTTAAAATCCTTCCAAAGGAATTCTTGCCTATCTAGACACATGGCTACCAAAATTCAAGGTGCTTCCTCCTCTACCTAATCTAGAGCCCTTTCTCAAGATGTAATTGATCTACTACGCCAGTCTACAAATAAGAAAACATAGGGAAGGGTCTTGTTTCGTGGCCCAACTGTGAAGGAGGGTTTGATAGATAAAGCTTTCTTTATCAAAGATGCTGAGGTACCCTACACGGGTTGGAAAATGTTCCAACATTGGTTTGGAAATAGAAATCTTGGGTCTCCTTTCAGTAACCCATGGGATTTGAATATGGGAAGACTAGTTGTCCCCAATGTGTACATGGATGTGGACCTTTTAAAATATATTGCATCAAAGTATGATCCAGTTTCTAGGGTGGTCAAAACATATGATGGGGTGGTTATGGTAAAGATAACCTGTGAAGAAATTCAAAAGGTTTTTGACCTGCATGAAAGGAATTCAAGTATGCTTCCTTTGGATATGGATGCCATTAGAACAGAGTATAATAAGACCAAGGTGTTCATTAGGTCAAAAATATTACCCCTACATACTATAATGGTTGGAACCGGGAAACAACGGAGAAGGGTTAGGATTGATGATAGAGAGCTTGACCCTTTCCCAATGAATTATTTTGCTAGTTATTTCAGAAAAATTGTATACTCTTTTTACCAAATTGTAGGTGCCAATCCACCTAACACATTACAAAACGAGTATAGTTACTTGGCCTCACATATGCAACATTCACCATACAATATTGTTTATGATTATGGAACTTATCTGGCTAACCACATCCATGAAGGCTTAGTTGGACTGCAAGAAGGAAAACAATGGGTGAAGTTTTCATGGTACTCATTGTTGATGCATATGTTCTTGTTTAATGGAAAAAAGGCCTTTGAGAAAGAGATTATACTAGAAAGGAAGAGGGATGATGTTGACTTTCTTGTTCAGTGTTGGACCCGTGTTCTGGATAGAGATGATAAGAGATACAATTTTGTAATGTTTAGAAATGCTTTTGCATCCAAGATAAGGGAAGCTTTAGTATATCGGCCACCTAGGATCCCTAAGGAAATCCATAAATTCTTGAGACCCAGGAAGCTAAGGCCAGATTTGAATTTGAGCCATAATTGGGGAGATGTGGTTTTATATCATGATAAGACAATTTTTAGGATATATCGTAGTAGCTTGGGTCCATACATTTTTCTAGCAGATGTTCCTTTGAGAATTGGTTTCCTTGAAATCATGAGATAGTTGGGAGCTGCCCAGGAAATGCATTTACCAGAACTAGCAAGGAAGGGATCATTCTTCCTAAAATGGAAAATATTTGATAATTACATTGTGACAAAAGGGGTAGTGAAAGAATTAGAGCATTTGTTGACTCCTTATGAACTAATGACTGTGAACCTGAGGAATCATGATCCTGAGGGCTTCATCAGTAAAGTCAAAGCATATAAGAAAATGTGTGCTTTTGTACATGCCTTTGATTATCCTAAGGATATCATCAGGAATATATCCAACTTCAAGGAACAAGATGAAAGAAAAGCCAAGTACCTAGCTTATAGAAAAATGGTAGAACCTAAGAGGAATAATACTCCTCAATATGACCCCTTGCCAGGTATACAAGGCGATTTCAACAAAGTTATGTATGCCATGGATATCTTTGAGAATGTAGTTGGTGTTTTGAGAGAGAAACGAGAGTTTCACAATAAAGGGAAAGCAGTAGTGGTTGAGGAAAATGTTGAAGTGACATTAGAAGAAAGACCTACATATCAACTATCCAATCAATTGAGAATTTATTCTAGAAGGAAGAAAATAACAAGTGAGGAAAGAAGCCTAATAGCCCCTATTGTCTCTGAAGGACCAAAGGTAGATTCCCAAAAAGTTGCAATGCCACCTCCTGCTACATAGGTTTGCTTACCTATAATTGATTTGGATTCACCTCCTGAAAGTTCTGCTCCTCCTAAGCAACCACCTCAAAAGAAAAAAAGATTGAAACAAAAGGGGTGGTTGATTACTCTAACACAAATGATGATATTTATGTCACCCCTAAGGAAATGCAAATAGGAATTCCTCCACACATGGGAGCAATTGATTCAAGTTCTGCACAAACCATCCTCAGATTGGGAAAGCTCGAAATTTGTGGATTGAATATTGTAGATGATTTGAGGGTGGAGGCAAGTAAATAATTTATGGAGGATGATTCTTTCATTGAGACTTCAGCATTTCAAGATTTTTGGTGGAAATCCAAAGCTGCAATATATGCTGAGAAGGTAGCCATTGAAAGGAGCTTGCACCCTAAATTTCCTGAAAGTGTCATTGAGGAAAATTTAAGAATTGTTATGAAGGATGAGTTTAAGAAGATCAATGCCCAACAAGGCAGAGAGCTTGTAAAGAAGAGTGGTATATTGTTATTACCAAAGTGGAATATTATAGATGCTATTGTTTGAGATGCTATAAGAAGTGTTGAAGGACATTTTGTGAAGACAAAGGAAGACTTGGAAATGGAAATTCGAGGTTCTAATTTTAGTGAATATTGGGATGCATTGGTGATATGGTCATTATCCCTAGCATCTAAGAAACCAGCCCTGGTAGAACCATCAACACTTGGTGGGAAATTGCTTGTAAAAAGAGTTGTTGATACGCCAGCTTTGGAACTGAAGATATGGTTGTTAATGTTGCTAGATTTACTCGGTCAAATATGGAGGGCTTAACCTTGGAAAGAGGTAATCTCGGAGTTAAATACAGTGAACTTCTGAATGATTATGACAATAGCCAATAGAAAGTGGCTACATTGGAAACTAAACTGGCATTTTATAAACAACAAGAGGAAATGCAGAGAGAAAAGGGTCATCCTAGCTCAATCCACCCATCTTCAATTCCTCCAATGACATCTATGTATCACTCATTTCATAGCCAGTCTCTAGCAATAATACCATATGATCAGAGACAAGAACCAATTGTAGAGGAAGAAACAAATAGACCAAGCTCTAGCTCATCTAATAGAGATCAACTGCTTCTGCAAATTGAGGTATATAAGAAATTGTTAGAGAAGGCTCAATATGCAATGTATGAGAACATATCAAGGATTGTTTGCATTACTTTACAACATTTTAATAAGAGGATTTAGGATAGACTTATTAGTGTGCATGACAATTATGCTTTGATGGTGCGTGTAATGAGATTTATTGAAAAAAGGATAAAATGTTGGCTATACCAACTCTAAATAAATGGGTTCCAAGAATTGAGAGATTGAAGTTGATTCTAGTGGGAGTTGGCCAGCATGAAGATAAGTACCCTTTGGTGCAACTAGTTTTTAATTTTGTATGAAAGTTAAGTGAACAAAAGTTTCAAGGATATGCAGCCCCATTAGAGTAGAAGATAACATAATTGATAGTTCAATATGCCCACACTGATTTGGCCCCACTACTAGATATTGAGGTTGCTAACTATGAAGTGAAGCCATTGCAGAAATGGAAGAGGGAACTAGATGAGGTCATTGATTCCCAAGTAAATGAAATATGCAAAGAAGTTAACATTGATGTCTTCAATGATACTCTGGGGAGGTTAACTTTTCTTATTAGTTTTTTGGAGGATTTCGACAAGGAATCAAATGCAGTTGTAACCAAGTATTCCCCTTATAGGAAAGCCATGGATGACATTATGGATTTTGGTTGGCCATCTAAGGAAGAGTATGAAGAATGGGAAAGGTTGTATTGTGGAAAGTTTGGATTGTGAAACATATACTGGGTGATGTATTGTACAAGTCTGGCCTTAGAAATTGCAAAGATAAAACATATGTTTCACAGAAAAGTATCGTCTATTGATGATGTAGGATGCTGATTGAGCTACTGACTCACCCTATGGTCTACATCATTTTTTTCATTTTGCTCAATGAATTGGACGCGCTCCTGTGACATGTGCTTTTTGAGAAGGAAAAGTTGCTATGCATTACAAATGCAAATATTATTTGTCTTATGTGTATTCCCTCCATTTTGATGATTGCAAATATAACTAAATTTGGAATATGCCTTATAGTGGTCCAATACAATATTGACAAGTGTACACTTGGCTTGAGGCTTGTTTTTCTCCCTTCTTCTATTAAAGGGAATTTAGGGCCATTTGTTCAGACCTTTTGTTGAATTTCTAGAGCTACAATAGAGAAAAATTAAGAAACACAAAGCAGATAGGTTAACTCTTTATTGAATGTTATGAGTCTAGACAATAAATTTAGTTAAATGTATGGTTTCTGAATATATATGAATGATAATGAAGATTCTCTAAGTCTATAGTCTCTCCCTTTGGTTTCATATCAAAATTATTAATGAAAATATTGATCAATGATCATTTCATTAATTGTTATTGTGTTATGCTTTGATGTATGATTTGGTTTTGGCTCTTGTTCATGGAATGAGTTAAAATGCTTGAATTAGATCATGGGTTCTCATATGAAGTCATTCGGATTTGATCAGTAGTCTGTAGTACTTAGTTATTGATTTTTGTATTGCAAAGTGATATCACTGGATCATAATTGTTTAGAATTAAATGTGCCTTATATTTCAATTTACGCAGACTCTTAACCCATAGAGAATGGCACTTATCTTTAGCCCATTAAACCTTTCTTGGGGTTTCAGTCATTCAACTTAAGAGAAATCTCTTAAAATAATCATTGATCTGCCTGTTGTTTGTTGTTGTTTTATATTCTTAGCTTGAGATGCATAGTTGATTCAAAGAATTGCCACCTTTGAAATTGATTTCATCTAATTTGCAATTAATGAGAATTTATTTGCCCTGATTTACAATGTATGTGTGAATTGTTAAAATGAGTTATCTATTAGGCATTGTGGGAACATCCTCCTGGGCCTGGCAGAACACAAAGTGCAGGAGATAAAGGGATATATATTTTATCTCATCAGTTGGCCACTCATTTGGAAAGAATTCGAGAATTGAGTTTGGTAGACTCAGGTATTTGCTAAGGCCTATTTGGTACGTTAAAAATAACCAACAGAATGGCGAATCTGTTGGGGAGCTTTCATAACTTTTAGCGTCTCTAGTGCAGATCTGGTACAATCAAAGTCAAGTCTTTATCATCATTTGTGAACTAGGTTGCCATTCACTCTTGTGAATCACATAAATCCTTTTCTGTTCATGTGTCAACTTTTAGTTAGTTTTGTCACTTTATGTCGGGTTATGTTTAGATTTCTCTCTGAAGTTTCAAATAACAAGTCTAGATCCAATCAAATATTATTTCCTAGTATCCTAGGTGGCGACTCTGAGTTTTCTCACACTAGTGTGAAAAGTATATCTAACAAGAATATTAATAAGGAGAAATTTGATAGCTCAGAAAATGCCATGAGGAAGACTAGAAGTTAGTTGGAGAAAACTCCTGAACAGAAAGTAGAATATGAGCCTGTAAAGGATAAACAACCTCTATGGAAGAAGAAAGCTGTAGAATTTGGTAATTCTCTCGATTCTTTTCGTCGAGCATCTCCTACTTTCAATAATGAAATAAGTAGTGAAAATTTTGCTAAGGATTCAAGTAATAGTGCGGCAATTGAGGGTGGACAAGGTAGTTTCCCTGCTGAACAAGTATTTGATAATCTCGGGATTTCTAGAGAAGAGGATAAGTGGGAATTCTGGGGTAAGAGTAAAGCACCCTTAAACCCACCAACACTTGGGATGGGATCTGTATTCCATGGGGAAAAATTCAATCCTAGAGGAGAAAGTACCACTCCATCGACGCTTACTTTCCTTGGGGAAGAAGTTGTGGATCAAGCATTCCATACTCCAACTCAGAGTGAGTATGGGGATTTCCTTAAAGACGAGGAAGATATCAATAGTGATATTAAAGCCTTGGATGAAGAGGCTGAATGGTTGGTTGAACAAGCCGAGAAAAGAGCTCAAAAGGAAAAGGAGGATAGAATTAAGGCTAAGCAGCTTGAAAGGGATGAGAAGAAAGAAAGAGTGGAAAAAATGAGAGAAGAATATGTTAAACAAAGAGCCTTTGAAAACGCTGCTCAAGAAAAGATAGCCTCAGGAAAGGTTGCTAGAGAAAAGGTTGTTAAGGAGAAAGTTGCTAAAGTAGCAACCCACATCATCCCTGAAGCCCCAAAAATCACAATCCTAATGGGAACTTCTACTACTAGTACTTATACATCAACCATTGTTGTTACCAAGCCTTTTGACCCTTCTAAGAAAACATTTTTTGTAGATTGTAGGAAGATGGCTGACTACTCCCACCAAAGTGTTTCCAATGCTCTCGATACCAATATCAACACAAATATCTTTACTTCAACTGCCAAGACACTTGCTATCAATCCTGAGGTCAAGTCTGATCCATCTACTGCACCTTTAGACCCTGACACCTTGAAGTTGCAATTGAAGAGTGAAGAGTTGGAAGAAAAATTGAGGATAGAGATAGAAGCACACAATGCATAAGTGTCTAGAAGAATTTATTTCCTCAAAATGTCAATCCCAACCCCAGAGCCTTCAAGTTATAGGAAGAGTGATAGTCAATCTCATGAAAATAAGCTTGAGGGCACACTCCCAATGGAGGGGGTGGTGGTGAAAAAGGATGTGGAGGAGGTGGCAACAAAAGTAGTAACTCTTATTCTAATGATGAGGAAGAGACTAAGAATAAAAATGATAGTAACAAAGGAAATGGGAAAGATAAGGAACGTGGTTAGATGGATAGTAAGGAAAATGATGTGCAAAAGGATACTCATAGGGATAGGTGTCCTAGGGAGCACCTCATAATGATAGGTATAGGAAATTGTGTTTTGAAAACATCCTTGGTTATCCAAATCCTGTCCTAAACAATGCCAGGAAACATCTTCCTAAATTTACTGGAAATAATGATCTTAGCGGAGAAGATTGAATCTGAAAGTTTTCTAGAGTTTTGTTGAAGACTTTGAATTGTGGGAAGATGATGTAGCAATGAAGTACTTTATGCAGTCCTTAGTTGAGGATGCAAGGGATTGGTACAGAGGATTACCTGATGGAAGTATTGTCTCGAAGGAATCATTCTACCATGCCTTTAGAGAATAGTATGGGGATTAGACTAATCCCATATTTAGATTAAATTATTTCAACATCACCAAAGGACGTAATGAATCTGTTGTCAAATTCAACACAAGGTTTCAAAAGCCTATGAATAGGGTACTTGTGTATTTGAGACCTAACCCTGAAGCATGTTTGGTGACATACTGCAATGCTTATGACCCAAAGATGTGTTACTTACTCAAGGACAAGAATCCACAAACTTTTCCTGAAGCATATAAAATGACTGTAAACATTGAAAATAATAGGAGGGTTTCTGGTAAGGTAGGAAGGAGAGAGGAGCCTAAGGTTTAGAAGAATTCCAAAGCTCAAAATGAGAAATCTAGCAAAAATGTACTTCCTAAGGAGAAATGGGACCAAGTTATCAGACTGTTACAGAAGCAAGCCAAAAATGATAAACCTTAGTTTTAGATAAATGATAGGCCTCGTAGACTCCAAGATTTCCCTTATCATACCAATTGGCATAATGGTAAGCCTGTTCAAAATAATCAAAAGAATTACCAAGGTACACCTCATCCTTTACATAAAAATACCACAAATGTAGTCGAGGATTTTCCATGGTGTCAAGTATGTGAGATGCCTCACGCGTCACAATAGTGTGGTGTAGCTAGATCTATGCTGGAGAGCCAACAAGATCAAGGGGAATCCCATTCACCGCACAATCTAGATGAATCAGCAAATGTGTTTATGACTAGGTCAGATTTGGAGTATGGTGGTTATTCTTCTAGTGATGATGTGGATACACAGAGAAGACAAGAAAGTATATACCATCAACAAGTGCTCTCGGATGAGGAAAAGGAAGATGAATATACTGCTTACAATTTAGAGACATCAAAAATTTCCTTGAGAAGACCTTCAAATGAGGAGATAGAAAGATACACCATTTCCTTGGCTACAAGGGCTCAGGCGCGAAGTGACCTCCAATTGAGAAATAGGGTAGTGAGTGGAAATCAGGGCCACCCTAGAGGTTTATTTGTAAAAGAAGGTAATGCAGATGGTAAAGGAGCTGACACAAAGAAAAAGAATGAAGAAACCAAACCTAAAGAGTCAAAAGAGATAAGAATTTGGGTGACAAAAGGTAGCAAAGGAAAGGATAACACTGCAGTTACACCTCTTGATCCAAAGACTAAAGAATACAAACTAGTCCCTGAGGTAACTGAAAAGAAAACTGATAAAGCAGCTCCCCAGGAAATAGCGTTTCCTGAGTTTCCTAGTTATTCTCCCATTGACATGTTTCAAGTCATGTCCTAGATGTGGGTCACAGTCCCACTCCTTGAGATGATGAGGATCAATGATCATAAAAATAAAACTATGGTTGTCATCAATAGTATTGCAGGAGGTAGTAAGCATAATGCAGGGGTTGATGCACTTGACACAAGTGTTGGTTCAACAAAAGGTAATGAGTTGGAAGTTAATGTCAATGAAAATCCTTAAATATACTTGGGAACTACTATCACAACAAACCCAAGTTTGGTCAATCCTTTCTTTTTAAGTCTAATCATTGATGGAAAGATACTTAGGAATTGTATGATTGATTTTGGGGCTTCGAATAATTTCACGCCTATTAAGATCATGGACGAAATGGGCTTGAAAGTTGATAGTACATATGAAAAGTGTTATGCCATGGATTTAAGGGAAGTCACTGTCATTGGTGTGATCTATGAAGTTCCATATAGACTGGTTTTATTTCCTAATAAGGAATTAGTAATGAGTGTCACAGTGGTGAACATTCCCCCTACTTATGGGATGCTACTATCCAGAAAATGGTGTGCCTCTATGGGGGGATGTATGCAATGTGATTTGTCATTTGCTACTTTTTCTATTGACCAGAAAGATGTTAAAATCACTAGAGAGTCAAGGTTTCAACACATGATTGAGTTAGTTGAAGAACCAGAGGAGCCCCCAATGATTAATGTTGTGGACACAGGCCTTGATACTTTCCATTTACAGGAGTGGAGATAGGTTATGGAGGAAATTAAGCCTACCCCAATAGCTAAATAAATAGCACAAACATCTCAGGAGAATGTCCTGTCGACACTCTATTTTGATGGAGCATGTTCAAAAGAAGGCTCAGGTGTTGGGGTCATTCTTATCTCCCCTCAAGGTAAGATGTTTAAATATTCTTTCTTATTGCAATTTGCATGTACCAATAATGTAGTCGAGTATGAAGCCTTGTTACTTGGTCTAAAGTTAGCTTCTAAGCATGGAATAAAAATGTTAAAAGTATTTGGAGACTCTGAGCTAGTGGTTTCCCAAGTTAGATCCAGATTCATTGCTAAGGACAAAAGATTGAGGCAATACAGAAATGAGGTTTGGGATACTATTGAATTATTTGATGCTTTTGAGATAGATTGGGTAGAAAGGGGACCAAATGTCAAAGCAGATTTGTTGGCTAATATTGCTGTCAAGATTGATGATGTAACTTTTGATGGTGTCTCAAGAATTGAGGTCAAAATGAGACTAGCAATACCTGACCACATTTGCAACTGGAAGGTGTTCAATGATGATAATGACATACTAAAATTCTTGCACTGTGTAGACAAGTATGAGAATCAGGAAATTGATTTTAGTGCACATGTTGTGGAAGTAGATGGAAAGGAAACATTATTTTGTAATGAGGTAATTTAGCTTAAGACTAATAAAATTCCTAAAGGTTTAGTGGCACTTGAAAGGGTTTTTGATGGACCAAATATATCCAATGTTAAGCTAGCAAGTGCACACAAAGAAGATATAGAAGAAATAAACTTGGGGACATATGTCTATAAGGAAAGCAGAGGTGTGGAAACACTTTCCTAATGTCAAATCCACAGGGAAGAATGCAATGCAGGGCTTTTAATTTTCAAATTACAATCTAATTAAGACACACATGAAATATTTTCACAAATAGAAAAAATACACAAAGACAACTGCACAGTAGATTTACGTGGGAAACCCTTTCGGGAAAAAACCCACCACACCAAGCTGAATCTCTTTGTATTACAGTAACAACAATTACATACAATAAAAAAATACAACTCTCTGGTATTTCACAGTAGTTTCACTATTCAATCTCTTTCACAAAAAAATGCTCTCAACAACTCGAAAAACTCATCACAGAATTCTTATCACATTCTAATTTTATCCTCTTGTTGATCCTTATCTGCTAATGCTCCATCGAAGAAAGTTTCCATGCCTTTTTAGATTTTTCCTTGCATGCAGTTTTTCCCCAGCGCTGCAACTGATGCAAAAATCCAACTGTCATCCGTTTGAAAATCGCTTCCTCTGATTGGTCCACGAGATGCCACATAGGATGGTCACGTGGTCAAAGGAGGTCAAACTTTGTTGGCATATCGATGAGACACTAACAGTGTCTCCCCGATGCCAAAAAGTCTTCATATCGATATCACCAAGAGTCCCAACAGTCGGCAAGTCGTTATAACAAAAGCCACAAGTCATACCGAATCTACCGATATCCATTTCATTCCTATCGGAAAGACTCATATGGAATGCCACAAGTCATATCAAACTCAAAGAAACCATCGACAAGACATACCGATCTCGCCAAGACCTCATATTGAAATCTTCAAGTCATGCTGGCGTGAGCCATTCGGCATGACTATCGCTCTTTAGTGAGACATCATATCGATTTCCACTTTGCCATTGGCAAGACTTCCCATTTGCCAAAATTTCTCATCAAGTCTCCTTAAGCTTCACCGAAGCACCTGACAGTCAGCAAGACATTCGTCTTTCGCCGAGACTTCATATCGATCTCATCCAAGTCTTACCGAGTCAGCAAGACTTATGTCTTTCGCTGAGACCACATACCAAGCGCCCATGTCTTGCCGAGTCGGCAAGACATTTGAATTTTCCAAGACCTCACAGTGAGCGCCGAAAGTTAACCCGAAGACTGTCAGTATGACTTATCCAAGTCGCCAAGACTTCTCAGTGAAGTCTTTTGTCACCACGAAGGCACCACGAGAATACTCCCATTGGTGAGACTTTCCGATTTTGTTGAGACCTCTCCCCGATGACCAAATGTTGTCGGTGAGACTTTCACCATTCGCTGGGACCTCTCCCTGACACCCGTGAGTTAGCCTGATAAGATCAAATTGTTTCCCAGAGATCTCCATTCACCAGAAGGTCACGCCGAACACAGAAAGTCACAGCGATAGACTTGTCGGCAAGACATCAACCTTGTCACAGTGATATGAAAATTTCAAGAGCTTCAGAATAGTTAGTCGGCTAGACATCCATGATGTCACACTGACTTTTCCTTTCAGGAGCTTCATGTCAGTAAGGATTGAGGCACATATTCCAACAAGCTCCCACTTGATGAAGATCTTACTGACACCTCCAGAGCATAATAAAACTACTAAAATTCATGAGCCAAAAGGCCCATCGAACTGGAACACCACCTAAACTTGTCTATGCTCACAAGCTTCGTCAATGCATCTACAACATTTTCTAGAGTATCCACTTTCTCCAAAGAGACCTTCCCATCCTCCACCATATCTCATACAAAGTGATACTGTACATCTATATGTTTCGTCTTGGCATGGAAAGTAGGATTCTTTGCCAAACATATAGCACTCTGACTGTCACAGTAAATAGTAATTTTTCCTGCATCAAAACCAATGTTAGAACACAAACGTTTTAACCAGTTGCTTCTTCTACAGGCATGTGTTGCTGCCATGTATTCTACCTTTGTAGTGGACAAAGCGACTACAACTTGCCGCTCATCCAACTCACTACACCACCATTCATCATGAAAATATATCCACTGGTGGATCTTACGCTATCAATGTCCCCTGCCCAATCAGAGTCCACATAACCTCAAATCGAGAGTCCTCTGTGATTCAACTAAATTACCATGGTAACACAAAGCATAATCTGAAGTCCCTTCAGATATCTAAACACTCTCTTCATAGCATCCCAATGTGTCCTTCCGGATTAGGCATAAACCGACTAAGAACTCCCACTTCTTGGGCAATGTCTGGCCTTGTACAGACCATAGCATACATGAGGCTGCCAACTGCACTTGCATAAGGCACACTGGTCATGTCCTCCATCTCAAAAGGAGATTTTGGAAAATCCTCAACAGATAACTTCGTTCCCTGCATAACTGGAACAACTAGCTATTTGCAATCAGTCATACAAAATCTCTCCAGAACAGTCTTAACATACTTACTCTGACTGAGCCAAAGCTTTCTATTTTTCCTGTCCCTGGTTATTTCCATTCCCAGAATATACCCTGCTACACCAAGATCTTTCATTTTGAACTTTGCAGAAAACTGAGACTTAAGATAAAAAATCATTAGCTTACTATTGCCTATGAACAACATA
The DNA here is from genome assembly GCA_007258455.2 of Sequoia sempervirens. Classification (NCBI taxonomy): domain Eukaryota; kingdom Viridiplantae; phylum Streptophyta; class Pinopsida; order Cupressales; family Cupressaceae; genus Sequoia; species Sequoia sempervirens. The sequence continues at coordinate 25,612 of VDFB02122683.1, forward strand.
TCATCAACATAGAGTGCAATAATAAGGACTTGATCACTTTCAGCTTTGTAATATACACAATGATCACATTTTGATTTTACAAATCCCAATGACAAAATAAAAGTTTCAATTTTCTAGTACCACATTCTAGGAGACTATTTTAAACCATACAGAGATTTCTTCAACTTGCAAACCAGTCTTTCTTTACCTTTTTCCACAAAGTGCTCTGGTTGTGACATATAAATTTCTTCTTCAAGATCACCATGAAGAAATGTTGTCTTCACATCCATCTGATCAATTTCTAAGTCATACGCTGCTGCAAGTGACAAAAGAAATCTAATAGATATCATCTTACCTATAGGAGAAAAGATTTCTCCATAATCAATTCCCTCTACCTAGGAATAACCTTTCGCAACCAGCCTTGCTTTATATTTTTCCACACTGCCGTCCAGACCTATTTTCTTTTTAAACACCTATTTGCAGCCCACAACTTTTCTGCCTTTAGGCAATGGCACCAAACTCCAGGTGTCATTCTTTTCTAATGATGCCATTTCTTCATTCATGGCTTCCAACCAAGAGTTTGAATCAGGCGTTTGAATGCCTCTTTTACAGTCCTAGGTTCATCAGTGCTAGAAATTAAAGCATAGGCACAAATAGACTCAATCAAAGAAAATCCATACTTATCAGGTTGCTTTCTTTCGAAAGTTGACCTCCTCACAGGCTGAGGCTGAGGTGGTTCTTCATCTTCATCAGAACTTTCAGAGCTACTGGAGCTCTCCTCATTATCAGGTACATTTTTATTTTTCAATTCCTCTTTATCTGGCGTCGAAGGAATTCTTGCTACATCCTTTTCATTTTTTGATTTCTTCTCTGATTGCAGATTCAATGTAGAAGGTTTTAGCTCACAAAAGATAATGCTTCTGCTGTACAAAACCTTCTCAGTTTCAAGGTTCCAAAGCTTGTATCCTTTTATGCCAGCACTATAGCCAATAAAAATACACTTTACAGCTTTGTTTTCCAACTTGGATCTTTTTTCAAATGACACATATGCATATGCCTCACAGCCAAAGACACGAATATGTCTCAGAGAGGGCTTCTTTCCAGACCATGCTTCCAAGGGTGTCTTCTCAACAAGAGTAGAGTTAGGAGAGATTTACCAAGTAACATGTTGTAGAGACTGCTTCAGCCCAGAAATTCTCCTCCAAGCCATCACTGCTCAACATACTTCGTGCTCTTTCCATTACTGTCATGTTGAACCTTTCAGCAACTCCATTTGCTATGGAGTGTAAGGTGTAGTCTTATGCCTTTTAATCCCATGATCTATACAATACCTTTCGAATTCATCTGAACAAAACTCACCGCCATTGTCAGTCCTTAAACATTTTATTTTTCTACCAGTCTGATTTTCAACAAGGTTTTTAAATTCCTTAAACCGACTGAATACTTCTGATTTGCTTTTCATAAAATATACAAATGCTCTTCTTGAATAATCATCAATAAACGACACATAGTATCTTGATTTAGACAAAGAAGAAACATTCATTGGACTAAACACATCAGAATGAATATAATCAAACAAACCAGAAGATTTGTGAGGACTGGAATAAAATGAAACACGGTGCTACTTTCCATATATTGAATGTTCGCAAAAATCAAACTCAAGGTTACAATCTTCAAGCCCTTCTACCAGGCTTTTATTTTTCAAGGTTTTTAAACCTTTCTCACCAATGTGGCCTAGCCTATGATGCTAGAGCATAGTCTTCTTTGCTGAAAGTTTAACCTCCACGGAGTTTACACCATCAGGAACATTTTCCTTCTTTTCTCCATGTCCAGCCTTAAGTGACTTTGCAGAGACACTGTTGCATTGGACAACCAGTGCATCCAGCTTGTACAAAGTACCAATTTGAGCTCCCCTAGCCAACACCATAGAGCCTCTAGTCATCTTACAACCATTTCCAGAGAACGTGACCTGCACTCTGATATCATTAAGCTTACTTACAGAAAGTAAATTATGAGCCAAACCTGGTGTGTGAGTGAAAAATGTATCAATGTATAAACGAATTCAAACACATATTAATAAAACATTAAATCAAGAAAGCTAAAAAAGAAACAGAATAAGCAAACCATGACAACAGCTTCCCCGAAATCGTCTTATTTTCCTCTAACTCCAGCGTTCTCTTGTTTTCGAATGGCTCTCAGATCAACAGATCAAGTTCAACAAAATGACAGCTAAAGAATGAGATTTTAAAATGCACACTATGCTAAATGCAAGGTTATGCTAATATGAAAGTATGGCTATGATGCTGAAAATGATATGAATGCATAAGCTGATTGCATGAATGTTCGTGCTTTCATTGTGTGTATGCGTATGGTAAGCGTAGGTGAGCAACCAAAGCTTGGATTTGCACCGGATTTTATAAAGTTTTCGAGAGGATTCGATTGGTTGATTCGATCAATGGCCCGGATTAAGCTTGTTCGAACGGACGGTGGCAAATTTTCGAAAGTGGAGAGGAGGATGGAAGGTTTCCCTTTTCTTCAATTTTCGTCATTGAGATTCGAAGGGAAATTTCCATTTCGAAGGATGAGATTAGCATGAGTTAGAAATAAACAAATTTAATTTAATTAATTTGTAAGTGAAGACGAAAATGGAAACTCGCATAATTAAATAACTCATATTTAATTATGTTTAGAAATGAATTAGGGTGAGATGGAAAATATTAAATTAAATATTAAATATTTTAATTTGAGAATGAAAAGAATATTCCATTATTTAAATATTCAAATATTTAAACTTTAAAATAGTATGATAACCAAATATAGATAAATTATAAAAATTTATTTAATTTAATTAAGCGGAAGGTGGAAGGTGGGATGAAGAATTAGAAAATGAACGATATAAATAAATAATTAAATTTATTTATATGTAGATGACTTCAAGAGAATTAATTAAATAAATTTTATTTAATTAATTAACAATCTTAATCATGACCATTTTTAGATGTATACATTTTTCCCCTCTTTGAAGTGATGTGTAAAACACATTGCTTCAAAGAAAAATAAGATTTTTGCCCCTGATATGCTTTCGATATTTCTGCTGATGATGCCCCCTCAGGAGGTAAATTATGGATGAGAGAGAGAGTGATTTAGCTCTCGACAGATGATGAAAAATAAATGTCCCATTTTGAAAATAAAGTCAAAAAGGCAGCAAACTTACCCTTGGTTGACCTTTAAAAGGTAAAAAGTTGAAAAAGACAAATCATTTGCACTTTTGACTTTGGTGAAGACTGCAGCTCTGAGAGTGACATTGCGACATGGAGATTCCTTATCATCACCACTGATTCGAGAGATCTCACCGATACCAGAGGCCAGCTGCGTACGGACCACCAGTGAGTCGATCTAACCACCTATGCTTTTGAATTTTTCCGTTTGAATCAAAATTTTGCATTTTTCCACGGATTCTATTTTTGAAAATTTCGTTTGAGCGCTTTTAGACAAGTTTGCACGCTTTCGAAAAAAATAGTGGTGCTTAGAGTAAAAACAAATGTGCATATAGGATAGATGTTGAATAGATAGGGTTAAACCAATTTAGCGCTTAGAGTGAAGACAAACACTCATATAGGGCAGATGTTGAATAGATAGGGGCAAAGCGCTTATAGGGAAAACAATGGTGCATAGAGTAAAAACGTGCATCCAGTGATTAGAGTCATACTTAGGTAGATTAAAGTTGCACATACGGGAAAACACACATACATAATCTGTTTGAGCGCATCGGGCAAAAAGAACGGCGCATACGGGTTTTAGCGCATCCAGTGAAAAGAACGGTGCATACGGGTTTTAGCGCATAGAGTCCATAGACGCATATGGTAAAATAGGCAAAATTTGATGTTTTGATGATAGGAATGTGAAAATGATGATTTGTATTGCTTCCTTGGTCAATAGATAAGTAAATTGTCATGTCACCATGCTGATATGGATAGAAATGATAGAATAATTTGATGATTGATTGATAACTTTGCTTCGTAGATTAGAAAACAAAGAGTAATTGTGAACTGATAACTTTGCTTCCTAGAGTAGAAAACAAAGAGTAGATTGAACTGATAACTTTGCTTCCTAGAGAAGAAAACAAAGAGTAGATGAACTAATAAATGATTGAGATGACTTCTGATAAATTTTCTTTCTGCGACAGAAAAACAAATAGTAATTGATCATAGAACAAATTTGATATGATAGCTAGATAGATAGATTTTGTATGGGTTTTCCTGATGGGATTGATTGTGTGATATGGTTCGTTGATTTGATGCATTGATATGAGTCATTGATATGGGTCTGATATAGTTCACTGATAGATATGATTCTAATTGATGTTGTTTGATTGGGATTGAATGATTGGTATGATTCTGATTATGTATCCTTGTGATGAAAATAGGAGGTTTTCAAAAACCTCCAGATTAGAGAGCGACACTTAGCAGGATGGGATAGGATTCCCGAGTTGACACCTGCTGATATAGCTTTGATAGATACTTGTGGTTTGAGATCCTTGTTGGCGATGCCGCCAATTCGGGTCAATAGAGGATTGTTGACAGCATTGGCAGAGCGATGGCATTCGGAGCACAACACCTTTCATATGCTGATTGGTGAGGTGACGGTGACTCCAGAGGATGTGTATAGGATATTAGGTATCCCCATGGTTGGAGCCCTTGTGTATTATGATCACAAGGAGCTCGAGGGTATAGATGCTTTGAGGAGGGTGTACGAAGATGCACAGATTGCTGGGTACTAGGTACCATGGGCTGACTTTCGAGGATATCTAGCCTTGCCTGTAGTTTTGGGTGCGTTTATTGGAGGTCTCCTTTGTTCGGATTGCTGGGAAAAGGGATTATCAGTGGGATGGGGAAAGATTTTGGAGTAGATGCTGCTACAGCCACGTAAATATGCCTAGGGGAGCTGCATGTTAGCACATTTATATCATGATTTGCATCAGGTGGTGTATAGGGGTTCTTCTAGTTTGTCGTGTGGTGTGACAGTGCTGCAGATCTGGGCATGGGAGCATCTTACTGTGATGAGACCGACGTGCCCCAGAGTTAGGCCACCAAGTAGGCCTTATATATATATATGTATGCTATGTTCCTTACCCAGCCCAAGCTGGGCAAGGTGGATTACTGGAGGTGACTTTTGGATGATATGGATACAGTGGTATGGCGACCATATCTGGATTACGAGCCATGGGCTACAAATGATATAGAGATGCCGCATGTATGCATTCCTCAGTTTCTGATAGGGAGGACTCCTTTCATTCTTGAGAGGTTTCTAGCATTGCGGGTGCAGAGGCAGTTTGGATTCACTCAGGGGATGCCACAGGGGGTTGCACATTATGCTCAGAGTAGAGATGAGGCCGGATGTGAGCCATGTATTTCTTATCAGATAGCGTATACAGAGTTCCAGACATTAGCGCCTGAGGCATGGGATAACAGGCAAGACATTATTGATGCTGGCATGTCTGATGAGTACTCATCATATTTTCACATGCATCCCTTTCCAAGGTTTACCAGTCTTGATGAGCCAGCACCCATTCTGGTAGCACCACAGCTAGGGGCAGTGAGACAGGAGGATGTGGCCGGCGGCGAGCAGGGAGTAGTCGAAGGAGAGGAGGTGGAGAGCGGAGATGAGGAGAGTTCTGATGATGACGATGGAGATGATGGAGGGGAGGAGGGACAGGTGTTGGGGAGGTTGAGGCTGGATATTCTGAGGGGTGTCCAGATCATGTGGTGGCCGAGGACAGGGATTAGGCGACAGACAGTGATCCAGATGGCATCCTTCTCTCAGCAAGGGCAGATAGCCACACTTTAGGCCCAGGTGCAGACATTACAAGGACAACAGGGACAATTATAGAGTCAGCTGGGGCAGGCACAAGGATTCATTGTGCAACTACAGGCATAGCTAGCACAGGCACAAGCATAGGCACAGGCACAGGCACCTGCCCCAGACCCACAGTTAGCCCAGGTGATCACAGAGAGAGATGCATTTAGGTGGAGGGCAGTAGAGGCTGAAGGCGTGGCTCAGAGACTAATGGACACTGTAGAGAGTGCATCATTGCAGGATGCTATTGCAGAGGGCATGGAGATGGCTAGGGAGGCCGAGTATTACAGAGTCAAATACGAGGAGCTGTGTCCTTCGGATCGCAGAGAGCCATACCCACGGTCCCATAGTAGGACCAGGAGTAGATCACAGACACATACACAGAGCAGGGGAGTGACTGGACCTCGGCAGGATCCAGATGCTGGCACCAATGGCAGGCCACCTCCTTCTGGACCAGCTCCATCAGGGGCATCGACCAGTTAGCAGACATAGTGCATATATGTATACCATTTTTGGAGCTTGTATACTGATTTTTGAGCATATCTGATGTATTTCACTTTGTACATTTTAGTTTCATTGGACATTTGGATATTTGTATCATTTTTTATGAGTGATGATGATTTTGGATGATGTTTTATGCATTTATGATATGATGATGTGATATGCATTTATTTCTATGTGTTTATGGATTTTGGTATGCATTTGAATGAGTTAATGGCTAACATGATATGCAAGATGATTCGATTATAATGTTATTATAATGATGATAATGATTTGATAATGTGTACTAATGATGTCATGCAGGTGGATGAATGTATGTATGGAATATTTATTTTTGGATTTTTCAATGCAGGTAAAGGATGATAATATGATGAAAAAATGAATGTTGTGTTCATGATATGCATTATGAATTTTTGTATGATAATATGATATGATATGATGTAAAATGATATGAGTAAATAGTGATGAGATGTATGATAAAATGATATGTGATATGATTTGTAATGAACGGATAAATGAATAATAATGGATCTATAATGATAATGAAAGGATAATGATATGATATGATGAAATGATGGTACTGAGATGAAATAAATGATGATAATAATAATAAAATGAGATGGTATGAATGAACTGAATGATAATGATAGTGAAATGATATGCTTGGATAATGATAATGAAATGAATGATAATGATGGATAAATAATGAGATGATAATAATAACAATACTGAGATGGAAATGTCATGAATGATATGATGAAATGCATGATATAAATGAAATGAATGATGGTGCAATAAATGATAATGATAATGAAATGATAATGGGAATGAATGATAAATGTAATGAATGATAATGATAATGGATGATAAATGTAATGAATGATAATGATAATGAGATGATAAATGTAATGAATGATAAGGAAAATGGATGATAAATGTAATGAATGATAATGATAATGAAATGATAAAAGTAATGAATGATAATGATAATGAGATGATAAATGTAATGAATGATAATGATAATCGATGATAAATGTAATGAATGATAATAAAATGATAATGATAATGAAAATGATAAATGTAATGAATGATAATGATAATGAGATGATAAATGTAATGAATGATAATGATAATAAAATGATAATGATAATGAAATGATAATAAAATAATAATAAAATGATAATGATAATGAAAATGATAATAAAATGATAATGATAATGAAATGATAACGAAAATGCAATGATAAGATGATAATGCTAATGAAATGATAAGATGATAATACTAATGAGATGATAATGATAACAAATGTTTGCATTGCCCTCTACAAATAGTCCAAAGAAATATGACAACCATTATCCTTTCAAAACTCTGATGCAAATCCAATATGCAGTTATGTACAATGACCTAAAATGAAATGCAACTAAATGAAACTGACCATTTTGTTGAGCCTTTTGGTGAGCCTGCTTAAATCATCATAGAGCATTTTGAAAATGTTGGAAGTGTGTACAAGAATCAGAGGGGAAATTAGCACCAATGATGACCTGAGTACAACTTTCATGATTTTTGATATAGCAAGTGAACACAAGCATCTAGGTATAATTGAACTGAGATGACCTGAGTATTTCTTGCATGAACAGACAAAGACTAACCACCATCTGATGCAAATTTGGAACTGTCATCGATGATAAACTTTGGAAAATCATGCCTCGCGACATACTTGCAACAGATGGATGATTAACCTCAATACAACAGACAAAGAAAAATCATCCTCTTTCCTTGCTACTCTAGTTCAGTACATCATCGAGTGTGCTCCAAAGAAATGATATCAAAAATTAAACAACCTTTATTCAAAAATGAAATACTGTGATTCCAAACATTATTCATATTAGAGATCATCCAGATATGAGTCATGGTAAGGTACGCAACTGAAAGCTACTATGATACAGATCAATGATTGGATGTTTTGGTTTGATTTGGTTGTTTTGTTTTGCGTGATTGGCTTCGATGTCATTGTCTCACTGTTTTGGTAAAACTTGAAAGTTGATTGCCCCCAGTATGCCCATGTTTGCCCTTGGTATTGACACAACTTACTGAAATGAATATGTACAATAGTCAAGCCATGGTAAGACGTTATCGCTCAAGGAAAATAATGATAGCATGGTGCTGGTGTGACCCTAAGATGATGGAAAAGATGCATGAAAAGGAAGGCTGAAAAGTTAAGTGTAGAACATGAACTAATAGATGGAAATCTACAAATAGCGTCTATTTGCCAAATTTTCACTATTTGTTTTTATTGCATTTTTCTTGTCAATAGACTGCCTGTTTGCTAGGTTTTCACCCTATGAGTGTTTTTTTTTTTGACCGAGATGCTGTTTGCTAGGTTTTCACCAGGTAACCATTTTTCAAGACTTTTCTGCTGTTTTTTTGTATTTCTTCGGACTTTTCGATTTTTTTTTTGTATTTCTTCAAGGCTTTTTCTGATTTTTTGTATTTTTTCAGGACTTTTTCTGATTTTTTGTATTTTTTCAGGACTTTTTTTGATGATGATAACCGCCTTAGACATAATACTTTTTTAGATGCATGTTGTTGATAGGTTCATCAAACAGGTCCCCTTCTGGCATTGATAGCTTGTAGGCTTCTAAACCATAGACGACAATAACCACATAAGGACCTAGCCAATTTGGTTCAAACTTTCCTTTCTTCTCTTTGTCTTGCTAATTGCGTGGGTTCTCTTTCAGAACAAAATCACCCACCTGAAAGGTACGTGGCTTTAATTTGTGATTATAGCTGTGAGACATCATCTGTTGATATGCTTTTAAATGATCAGCTGCTCTTTGTCTCTTTTCATCTAGGAGTTCTAGTTCTTGGAGTTGGGAGACTCTGTATTCATCATCCGTTGTAAGACCTTTCAATGATACCCTGAGTGAGGGAATCTCAACTTCTAAAGGTAATATGGATTCTGCTCCATAGACAAGGGCGAACGGAGTTGCTCCTGTTGGCGTGCAGACATTGGTTCGGTAGGCCCATAGAGCAGGATTGAGTTGAACGTGCCAATCCTTCCCAAAATCATTCACAGTCTTTTTCAAGATTTTTAATATTGTTTTATTTGAGGCCTCTGCTTGACCATTCCCTTATGGATAGTAAGGTGTTGAATATCTATGTTGAATGTGAAATCTCTCACAAAGTTCATCAACATCATGATTTTTGAACGGACGTCCATTATCTGTAATAATGGAGTTGGGAATGCCATACTGACAAATAATATAGTTGAGTATGAATGATGATATTTATTTTCTGGTAACTTTAGTAAGAGGGACTACCTCAATCCACTTGGTAAAATATTCTATAGCGGTGATGATGAACTTATGTCCATTTGATGAAGGATGAATCTTTCCCACTAGATCTAACCCCCATTGAGAAAATGGCCAGGTTGGCGTGAATGGTTGAAGTTCCTGTGTAGGAGCATGAATGAGATTCCCATGAATCTGACATTTTGAACATGTTTTCACAAAAGTGAATGATTCCCTCTCCATTGTAGGCCAATAGTAACCCATTCTAATCAATTTCTTGGATAAGGTCAGTCCACTCGAATGAGTACCACAGATGCCACCATAAACTTCTTGTAAAGCTTTGTCAGATTCCTCACGTTCAAGACATCAGAGTAAAGTACCATCAAGACCACGGCGATAAAAGGGTGTTAGCGATAAGAGTGTAGCGAGCGGATTGGCAGATAAAATTGCGTTTTTGGTTACGGGATAAATCGGGTGGCAAGATATCGTCTTTGAGGTAGGCATAATTTTTTTTGTACCAAGGTGAATCGGATCCTACCAAGTGGCAAATGATTTGGCTTTCAGGTGTATCATAAGCAGGTGTAGATGATTGTTCCACTAGAAATTCATAATGATTTTGAGTTTCTCAGAGTTGTAACAATGATGCGATCGTAGCCATGGCGTCAGCTGCTTTATTATCAAGCCTTGGAATTTGTGTGAATTTGATGTTCACAAAATATTTCTTGAAGTCATCAACCATCTTTTTATATGGTATTAGTTTGTCATCTTTGGTTTGATAATCATTATTGATATGATAAATGACTAGTTGTGAGTCGCCATACACCTGTAATTCTGTAATTCTCCATTCCGGTGCTATTTTGAGTCCAGTGATTAATGCTTCATATTCGACTATGTTGTTGGTACATGGAAACATTAGCCTATATGATCGAGGAATGGTGTGTCCTTGAGGGGTGACGAAAAGTATGCCTGCCCCTGATCCATGTTGAGTGAAAGAACCATCAAAATATAAGGACCATGGTTGTTTAGATTCTGCAGTAAAGACATTAGCATCTGGAAATTCAATGTGCAAGGGATGATCTGCTTGTAGTGGTGCTTCAGCTAATTGATCAACGATAACTTATCCTTTGATTGCCTTGCGATCAACATAATGAATATCAAACTCACTCAGAATCATTACCCACTTTGCTAACCTTCCTATCAATGATGCTTTTCTTAACAAATACTTGAGTGGATCAATTTTTGAAACCAGATTGATTGTATGGGTTAACATGTAATGCCAAAACTTCTTTGAAGCAAATACTACTGCCATACAAGCCTTCTCAATAGAAGTGTAGTTGAGCTCATGACTTGTTAGTGTTCTACTGATGTAATAAATTGCACGTTCCTTTCCTGTAGAGTCTTCTTGCACTAGCAGTTCCCCCAGAGATGTTTTTGTTGCGACAATGTATAAGATCAGTGGTTTGTTTGGATTTGGTGGTATGAGAACTAGTGGAGTCATCAAATATTGTTTGATTTGTTGAAAGGCCAATTCACATTTGTCATCCCACTTGAAAGGAACATTTTTATGTAGTAGATGTGTGAAAGGTAAACTTTTGTCGGCCAATTGTGCAATGAACCTTCGTATAGACTGCAGTCGTCCCTGTAGTGATCTCAACTGACTGATGTTCTTTGGTGGAGGCATTTCCATAATTGCCTGTACTTTTGTAGGATCTACTTCAATTCCTTTTTATGAAACAATGTACCCCAAGAGTTTTCCATATTTGACCCCAAAAACACATTTCTTGGGGCCGAGGCGAACTTTGAATTTCTCTAATCTTGCAAATATTTTGGATAATATTTCAAGATGTCCTTCTCTGGTGTATGATTTTGCCAATATGTCATCTACATAATCTTCCATGAAGATATGCATCATGTCATGAAAGATTGTAGTCATGGCTCTTTGGTAAGTAGCCCCAACATTCTTTAGACCAAAAGGCATGACGTTCCAACAATAAGTTCCCCATGGACATGTGAAAGCTATTTTCTCCTAGTCTTCAGGTGCAATCTTGATTTGGTTGTAGCCAGAACAACCATCCATTAATAAATACATGGCATGGCTAGCTGTCAGATCAACTATGGTGTCAATGTTTGGCAATGGGAAGTCATCCTTAGGACATGCTTTATTAAGATCTCTGAAATTTGTGCATATTCTCACATTTTTATCTGGCTTGGATACAGGAACAATGTTGGAGATCCATTATGCATAGTCGATTGGTCTTATGAAGCCCACATCAAGGAGTTTTCTCAGTTCTTCCTTAACCAATAATGCAACATGAGGGTGCATCTTTCTAAGTTTTTGTTTCATCGGCTTGGCCCCTGGTTTGATAGACAAGTGATGCATGATAAGATCAGGATCAAGACCAGGCATGTCAGCGTAAGACCACGCAAAATTGACTTGATTTGCTTTTAGGAATTCCATGAACTCTAGTATTTCTTTCTCTGTCATTGATGCAGCTAACTGTAAAATTCTTGGTTTGTCGGAAGTCTCAAGATTGACAACATTTGTAGGCTTAATCAAGATAGGCGATCGCTCATGGTAGTGCTCCGGGAGAGTGTCAAGATTCCCATCATCTGGTGCTTCAAAGAGTTTTTCACCATCCGCTACGCTCTTTATTTTATCTTTTGTTTGATCTAATACTGCTAGATTCTGGTTTTCACCATTAGATCTTTCTTTTTTGTTTTTACTTTTGCAGCTAGGAGACTTGACACTCTCCTGATCAAAAAATCTATGTCGAAAATCGCTGGTGGAACAATCATTTGTATCATCTACGGAAAGGAAGTTTATGATAGCTTCATCATTTGGAAACATAGGTATATCAATAGGTTTGGTTGAATCCCAATCAATGGGATTAGGATAAATTAAAGATAGCAGATCGTCAGGTTGTGTGAAATCGGCTATGGTTATAGTCATAACGGAGTGGTCCGTAGGATCCGAGGTATGAGGTGGGTCAATGATGATACTCTCCTCATGATAGTCTTGTTCGTTTAGGTCTGACTCAGTATCACTAGAATCATAGTCAATTTGTGGTTCAGATTCTTGTGGTTGGGACCCTGAACCTTGACCTTCAATTAGAGTTGGGGCGTACTAGTGTATTACATCAACCTCTTTGTCCCTCCAGAACTCATTGTTGTAAATGGTGTCCCATTCATATTTAGCAGAGTCTATGTCAGAATTGTTATCCAAGAAGTTCTGAACTGTTGTCAAACATACTTCTCGTGAATCTGAGCCTTCTTGCAATGTGAAGACAGTGCCATGTAGTTGTTTGGATGTGATTTCTTTGGAGTGAGTGTCATAACCTAATCCAGTTCTCTCTTTTGCAGCCAGTCCATGGAGGTGAATAGGTTCAACTACTCCTTCTTTCCTTTTTCCGATAGGACCTTTATCATAGCCCATCTTCTACGTGATTGAATACCCTTTTCCATATTTGTCTGTGGGTAATTTGACATTAAAGACTACTTCATCTTCATCTTTATAGAGCCAGTTTAGAATTTTTGTATCCTCAGGATTTTCCATGGTGAATTTTTCTTTGATGAATTGTCCATTAAAATTTGTGATGGGTTCTATTGGTGGTTGCTTTGATGTTGATGCTGCTGATATTTGATGTTCCCTGATAGATGGTTGTCCATGTGATCGAGGTGATGTAGGTAAATTGGCAAGACAAAGAGAGTATTCTCCAACTCCATGATCCTTGAATTTCATTTTTTTGTCAAAACTATTGGTCAATTGATTGATTTGTGTGTCAAATTTTAGAGAATTCCTAGCATGAGCTTCTCGATTGTTAGGGACCAAAGTATCTTGACTGGCTTTTATGTTGGCACAAATTTGAATATTGGAATTATCAGCTGGAATCATGATTTCTTGTCCATCATAAGGAAACTTAAGACATTGATGATAGGTTGATGGGACAGCTTGCATTTCATGGATCCAAGGATGACCCAACAAGATGTTATATGCAAGATCACGATCCAGTACTTGATAGAAAGTATTCTTTATAACAGGGCCCACTCTGATTGGCAGCATGATCAGACCCTTGGATGCTCTTTCTTCATCATCATAAGCTTTAATGGTAATCTTTCTTCTGAAATCAATGGAATCTTCAGAAAATCCTAAATCCTTAACCAACTTCATGGTACAGATGTTCAAACCAGTACCTCCATCTATTAGAACTCATCTAATATGAAACTTGTGAACCATGACTTCTAAGTACAATGATGAATTATGGGGATGAGTTATGGAAACACCATCTTTTTCAGAGAATGAAAGGCAAGTGGGTGAGGACAAGTGTCCTACCATGGCTTGAAATTGATTCACATCCAGGTCAGTGGATACATTGGTTTCAATAAGGGCTTTTTTGAGAATTTCCTTATGGGCTAGGGAAATCTTCAATAGTTCCAGAATAGAAATTTGAGCGGGGGTTTTCCGAAGTTGGTTGACCAAATCATATTGATGTTGAGGTGGAGGTTCAGTGGATTTTGAAGAGGCACCTTTTAAGACAACTTTAGCTTGCGCTCTTGTTGTTGCATTGACTTCTCTATATTCCACCTTCTTGTTGAATTTAATGACATTTACCCGCTCGTCGTCTGTGTAGAGATGGTTGATTATATGATCATCATTGATATGATTCACATTTTTTTCAGAAGACTCACCTTTTTGATAATTGGGCAAAGGGTTGCGAAATGCTTGGTGGTCTGCGTTGGTTTGTTGATTTCCTTCTATTGTAATGATGTCATTGTCGATTAAGTCTTGAATGGCATTCTTCAAGGCTTGGCAGTTGTTTGTGCAATGACCTTTACACCGATGATAATCACAATAGTATGCCTCATTCCATGATGGAGGCTTTACACTGGGTTCATAATTTTGTTGAGGTGGCAAAGTAATGACATTTTTTTCCATCAACTCTTTGAACGCGGATTCTAAAGATTGTCCCAATGAAGTGAAAGTTCTTCTATTCGAGGTGTTCCCTAAGGAATTGTGATTGTTATTGGTTCCTCGGTAACCTTGGTTGTTGGAAGTCCCTTGATTGGGAGTAGAGTGTTGATTTATATTGTTCCTCAGAGGAGGAGGATTATTTCCGTGATTTGCAATCGAGTTGACATTGTTGTTGCTAATGTTTGGAGTACTGAGGACAATGGTTTGGTCGAGGCATGATTTGCATCAACAACACCATCATTCACCATATTTTTGTTGCGAGTCCAGAATTTGGACTTGTCCTGATTATTGTGATGGTTAGATGAGCTAGGATTTTCTTTGTCATGTTTTATTATTCCTCTTTTGACCAAAGCATTTTCAATTGTTATGGCATCTTCAATCATTTTCTCAAAAGGAGGACAATGTAAGTTGAAGTGATAGCTCATTTCTGAATTTAAACTGTTAATGAAAGTAACCATCTTTTCCTTTTCAGGAATAGGACGTGGATATCTGGCAAACATTCTTCTCCATCTCTGAAGAAATGTAATGAAAGATTCACCAGGTTTTTGTGCAACTTTGCAAAGGTCTATCATGGTGATCTGGTGTTGTATGTTGTAGGTATATTGTGATATGAATAGGTTGATCAATTCTTCAAATGTCCTGATGGGAGGTGTATCTTAGATAGCCATTCCATAGAGTGAACTCCAAGACTCCTTGGAAACAATCGCATCAAATAAGTGTCTTCGTGAGTGAATTCCAATGTCATGTTTCTGAAGTCTCTAACATGATTGATTGGATCTGTTTTCCCATTATAGCGATCAAATTTTGGCATTTCACAATGCTTGGGAAAAGGAATCATGTTAAGACTTCGGTCAAAAGGATAAGGACAAATGTCCTCGAGAGTATATTTCTTTGTGGTTGTTCCCCCTTTTAATTCTTTAACTTGTCCTTGAAGTGCCTTGATTTGTTGGGTCAAAGTACTAAAATCAGAAAGGGGTGCCTCTTCAGGTTTGTTTTTCAAATTTTCAGTATTGAAGTCATGAGGCAATTTAGCCCCTTGTTCGGCTAGATAGCGAAAATATTTTTCCTTATCTCATTGCAAGATCTTTTCAATGGCTTTATGGAATTTTGGATCTTACTCAGCCTCTCTAAGATGTTCCTCATCTTGTTCCTCATCACTATCTATCTGTGTTTTGTTCATGTCTTTGTATTGATGGAACATATTTTCTTCTCTATTATCCGTATCTTTGTCAAAAAGTGGATTACGATTCATGATGTAAAGAGGATTGCTGCTTTCACCCTCTTCTTGAATGCTTTGAGTATGTCCTTCTTGTTGAATTTCATCCTTCAATTTATTGAATTGGTATCTTGTGAAGATAGGTATATGATTTTGAAAATTTCCTCTAGACTTAGATCCTAGTTTTGACAAGTGCAATGATGATGATATCTTGATCTTGATAAGATGTGGAATCTTATGATATGATCAAGGATGCTCCTAATTTATTGATTGTGGCTTCCAATTGATGAAGGATTTCAGAATCCTGTTGGGGAAGTTGAACCAAAAATTAGAAAGCTGTTTGAGAGATGCACTCTTAAAGTTTTGATCTTTGTTTTCGAAGAAAGGTTCCAAAATCACTGAAGGATTTGATTGGGATGTGAAGGATATTCTATAGAAGGTTGTGGTATGTTGTCAAATTCAAGAGGTTGGTTATGATTATTCCATTGTGATAGAGCTAATCTCTGATAATAAGCTCGAGAATCTAAGGGATCTACAACATACTCATCAGTGAATCCTCTAACAAAGTCCTGGTATTTGTGAAGAAATCCTCTGTAATGAAACAAGACGTGTCGACTTTTGTACAAGAATTTTCTCTTTTGCAATGTTTTCTTGTATCCTAACAGTTTCTTGGGTTTTCTGATTCTCTTGGAAACTGATTTCTTGGGAAATTTTGTTGACTTCCAATCTCTAAGCATGGAAAAAGTATTAGGAATGTTATTGGACCAATGGTATGAAATTTTTTTGAGTGATTTTAGTTGTTGTTCTTCATGTTCATTTTGGATGATCTCTTTATCTAAATTAATGTGATGGAAGACACAACAAACATTTTTGAAAATAGTTGTGCTTAAAGCCCTATATTAACATGAAGTGTTTGATCAATAAAAATTTTTCAACAAATGTTTTCACAGGTTTTGCACATGAAAGACAATTCAGACAGACTCACTCTTAATGCTCAAGTAGGTCATTCTAGTAATCAACAGCCCACATCTTAGAACTATGTCGACTCACATAGTTGTGTCACTCCTAAAGGGGTGCCTGTGTTTTTGTCTTTTCTAGGCGTGTACTCAGAGTTACAGAAGTGGATACCGGATCCCCTGAGCAAACGGTCCTTGGAAGTTATATGGTGAGTGTCTTGGGGGAAAATTCTTCCCTCCCCTTGCACTGTGATTATTAGAATGTTCAGAAACTGACTTCGATTGGCCACTACACTAGGTTCGTAGTAAGGATTTCCGTTCAGTGCGGCAATAATAAACTCCCTCAGGAGACCTCCCAACCTTTAGAACAAAGGTTTTGGGGATGGTTATCTTGCACACTATTGGCAAAAGAGGGTTTCCCCAGATTTGCTTTAAATTTTATAGTGGGGCGGAATAGCCTGGCTTTGGCTTGAACCCACTTGAGTCGTTCCCGTAGGGTGAGTACTTTTTCCCACTACGACAGGCTCTCTAAAGGAAGTAATTGAAATAGTAAAATTGCATGAAAATTAAAAAGGAAAGTCTGGTATTCTAATCACCCAGTTAAGGGAAGAGCATAGACCTATTGCCACATTCAAAGCAAGCAAATGTTCTTTTTAAATTCCAAATACAATGATCTAATCTAAGTGAAGATATTGCTTCACCAAAAAAAAATTTGTTCGATTTTAACTACAAGATCATTGTTTGGTGACTATCCTAGATTACTTCATTTTATCCAGATGTGGCTACCCTAGGATTGCTTCATTTTAAAATTCAGAAAAAGAATTCTGTCTGCGGAAGGCGTTAGACTCAGAATTATGTATTTTTGTTACAATCCATATGCCCCGGAACATAAGGTAAATGCACTAGAATAGATGCTATATGCGCCATAACAGATGCTATATGCACCAGAACATAAGATATATGCGCCGGAACAAAAGGTATATGCGCTGGAAGAAAGATTTATATGCTCTTAAAACAGTTACTAAATGTGTCAAAGGAAAGATTCTATATGCACTTAAATAGTTACTCTATGCGCCTAAACAGTTACTATATGAGCCTAAACAGTTACTCTATGCACCTAAACAGTCACTATATGCACCTAAACAGTTACTATATGCACTCTAGAATCCTGCAAAACAAAAAGTTAAAAACCCCGTATGCGCCGCAGAAAATATCGAATGCGCGTAAACTCCAATTTTTTTTCTTCTGAAAGTCGATTCCAGAACGCGGAAACTGTCAAAACAAACTTGCAGATAATGTTAAATTCATGGGTTCAAGCCCCACGGTGGGCGCCATTTTATGTGTGAGTGAAAAATGTATCAATGTATAAACGAATTCAAACACATATTAATAAAACATTAAATCAAGAAAGCTAAAAAAGAAACAGAATAAGCAAACCATGATAACAACTTCCCCGAAATCGTCTTATCTTCCTCTAACTCCAGCGTTTTGTTGTTTTTGAATGGCTCTCAGATTAGTAGATCAAGCTCAACAAAATGACAGCTAAAGAACGAGATTTTAAAATGCACACTATGCTAAATGCAAGGTTATGCTAAGATGAAAGTATGGCTGTGATGCTGAAAATGATATGAATGCATAAGCTGATTGCATGAATGTTTGTGCTTTTTTTGTGTGTATGCGTATGGTAAGCATAGGTGAGCAACCAAAGCTTGGATTTGCACCGGCTTTTATAGAGTTTTCGAGAGGATTCGATTGGCTGATTCGATCAACGGCCCAGATTAAGCTTGTTTGAACGGATGATGGCAGATTTTTGAAAGTGGAGAGGAGGATGGAAGGTTTCCCTTTTCTTCAATTTTCGTCATCGAGGTCCGAAGGGAAATTTCCATTTCAAAGGATGATATTAGCATGAGTTAGAAATAAACAAATTTAATTTAATTAATTTGTAAGTGAAGACGAAAATGGAAACTCGCATAATTAAATAACTCATATTTAATTATGTTTAGAAATGAATTAGGGTGAGATGGAAAATATTAAATTAAATATTTAATATTTTAATTTGAGAATGAAAAGAATATTCCATTATTTAAATATTCAAATATTTAAACTTTAGAATAGTATGATAACCAAATATAAATAAATTATAAAAATTTATTTAATTTAATTAAGCAAAAGGTGGAAGGTGGGATGAAGAATTAGAAAATGAATGATATAAATAAATAATTAAATTTATTTATATGTAGATGACTTCAAGAGAATTAATTAAATAAATTTTATTTAATTAATTAACAAGCTTAATCATGACCATTTTTAGACGTATACACCTGGTATGTGCATTACATCATTAATTCCCTTTACTCTTCCATCAGGGAATTGAATTCTGACTCTTCCATGGCCAACAATTTCCAACGATGAATCACTTGCCAAGTACACCTTTCTACCATTGTATTCTTCATACTTCATGAACCATTCTCTATGAGATGTCATGTGGAAAGATGCTCCAGAATCAATCAGCCAGACATCATCTGATGCCCATGTAGCCAAAGTTGCAATGAAGGCATCTTCATCACTCTAAGAAGAATCATTTCCAGAAGAGTTCTTCTTCTTCTTTTTCTCCTCCTTGCAATCCTTTCAGACATGACCAGGTTGCCCACAATTCCAGCACTTCACCTTGGACTTCTTGCCTGGAGACTTTGATCTCCCTTCCGATTTCGATCTGGACTTCTTGTCCTTCTTCTTGGTCTACCTCTGATAGCCAGAGCCTCCTTTGCCATCTCAGAAGATTTTCTTCTCATTTCATTTGATAACAGAGAAGCAACAACATCTTCCATCTTGAATGTGGATGTTGTACTCCCTATAGCCATCACCAAATGATCCCAAGAATCAGGCAGAGAACGTAGCAACAACATGCAATGATCTTCATCTTCAATCTTCACACCAACAGATGTCAACTGAGCAATTAGCATGTTGAAAGCATTCAAGTGATCAACAACAGATCCTCCTTCTTGCATACTCAAAGAGTACAACTTCTTCCTCAAGAACAACTTATTCTCCAATGACTTGCCCTGATAAATGGATGTTAATCTTTTCCACAAGGAAGATGCAGTCTTTTCTTCATGCACGTTTAGAAGAACAAAGTCTGCCAAATAGAGCCTTATCGACCCTTTTGATTTTCTATCTGCTAGGTCCCAATCCTCTTGCTTCATGCCTTGAGGCATTGTTTCAAACACAGCAGTCCATAGATCTCGATCTACTAACAGATCTTCCATTTTAAGTTTGCACAACTCAAAGTTGCTACCACTGAATTTCTCTATCTCCATCTTTTTGGATGTGCTTGCCATCTTAATCTGTAATTAATTATCAAACCTCTATCAGACTCCCACTGAAAAAGATTTAACACAAAAAACCCAACCCACTCATAAGGATAACACAATTGGCCAGGCTCTAATACCACTTGTAAGGAAAGCAGAGGTGCGGAAACACTTTCCTAATGCCAAATCCATAGGGAAGAATGCAATGCAGAGCTTTTAATTTTCAAATTACAATCTAATTAAGACACACATGAAATATTTTCAGAAATAGAACAAAAACACAAAGACAACTGCACAGTAGATTTATGTGGAAAACCCTTTTGGGAAAAAACCCACCACACCAAGCTGAATCTCTTTGTATTACAGTAACAACAATTACATACAATTAGAAATATAACTCTCTGGTATTTCACAGTAGTTTCACTGTTCAATCTCTTTCATAGAAAAATGCTCTCAACAACTCAAAAAACTCATCACAGAATTCTTATCACATTCTGATTTTATCCTCTTGTTGATCCTTATCCGCCAATGCTCCATTTAAGAAAGTTTCCATACCTTTTCAGATTTTTCCTTGCATGCAGTTTTTCTCTAGCGCTGCAACTGATGCAAAAATCCAACTGTCATCCATTTGAAAATGGCTTCCTATGATTGGTCCACGAGATGCCACATAGGATGGTCGCACAGTCAAAGGAGGTCAAACTTTGTTGGCATATCGGTGAGACACTAACAGTGTCTCCCCGATGCCAAAAAGTCTTCATATCGATATCGCCAAGAGTCCCAACAATCGGCAAGTCGTTATAACGAAAGCCACAAGTCATACCGAATCTACCGATATCCATTTCATTCCTATCAGCAAGAGTTTCTCTTATCGGTGAGACTCATATCGAATGCCACAAGTCATATCGAACTCAGAGAAACCATCAGCAAGACATACCGATCTTGCCAAGCCCTCATATCGAAATCTTCAAGTCATGCCGGCGTGAGCCATTCGGCATGACTATCGCTCTTCGGTGAGACATCATATTGATTTCCACTTTGCCATCAGCAAGACTTCCTATTTGCCAAGATTTCTCATCAAGTCTCCTTAAGCTTCACTGAAGCACCTGACAGTCAGCAAGACATTCGTCTTTCGCTGAGACTTCATACCGATCTCATCCAAGTCTTACCGAGTCGACAAGACTTATGTCTTTCGCTGAGACCACATACCAAGCACCCATGTCTTTCTGAGTCGGCAAGACATTTGACTTCGCCAAGACCTCACAGCGAGCACCGAAAGTTAACTTGAATACTATCGGCGTGACTTATCCAAGTCGCCAAGACTTCTCAGCGAAGTCTTTTGTCACCGCGAAGGCACCACGAGAATACTCCCGTCGGCGAGACTTTCCAATTTCGTTGAGACCTCTCCCCGATGACCAAATGCTGTCGGTGAGACTTTCACCATTCGTTGGGACCTCTCCCCGACACCTATGAGTTAGCCTGATAAGATCAAACTGTCGCCTAGAGATCTCCATTCGCCAGAAGGTCACGTCGAACACAGAAAGTCACAGCGATAGACTTGTCAGCAAGAAATCAACCCTATCATAGTGATATGAACATTTCAAGAGCTTCAGAACAGTTAGTCAGCCATACATCCATGATATCACACCGAATTTTCCTTTCAGGAGCTTCATGTCAGTAAGGATTGAGGCATATATTCCAACAATGTCTGCCCTAAGAAGCTATATATAGGAAAGAGAATGAAACCACATGTGAGAACCATGTTGATTGCATTATTGCGGAAATACAAACATGTGTTTGCTTGGTCTTATGATTATTTGAAAGCCTACAAAGAGGATTTGTTTTAACATGAAATTCCACTAAAGCCTGATACAAAACCTTTCAGGTAGAAACAAAGGCCTATCATTCCTACCTTAAGGCCCAAGATGCAAGAGGAGCTCACCAAATTAAGTGATGCGAGAATTATCAAACCTATAAGACACTCATCATGGGTGTCTAATCTGGTTCTTGTCAGAAAGAAAAATGTTGACTTAATATTATGTGTGGATTGTAGTAACCTAAATGTTGCATCTTTAAAAGATAATTATCGTTTACCCAACATAGAAGCGATGCTGCAGAAGGTCACTGGTTGTGAATTACTTTCTATGATGGATGGACTTTCTGGCTACAACCAGGGCATGGTAAGGGAATCAGAGCAATATAAAATGGCCTTTACAACCCCGTGGGGAACTTATGTCCATGTCAGGATGTTGTTTGGTTTGATAAATGTTGGTGCCACTTTCCAAAGAGCTATAGACATAGCTTTTGCTGATTTTATAGTCTTATTCCTTGCTATCTATCAAGATGATCTAACTGCCCATAGCAAGAAAGAAGAAGACCATTTCTCACATCTCAAGCAAATATTTGTTAGGGCCCTAGAGTATGGAATTTTGTTAAATCCCAAGAAATGTGATTTTGGGGTTAAGGAAGGAAAGTTGTTGGGACATATTGTTTCAAAGGAAGGAATTACGATTGATCCTGAAAGAGTGGCAGCTATTGAAAAGATCACACCACCAAGGAATGTCAAAGGTATTCAATTTTTCTTTGGGCAGATAAACTTTCTAAGAAGGGTTGTTACTAACTTTGTAGAAGTAGTTAGGCCTATATCAAAGATTCTCAAAAAAGGAGAAAAAGGTAGCATCGTCAAAAGAGACCCTCAAGGATTTTCAAGCTATCAAAGATGCTATCAAGGCCACACCTGTCTTGAAAAATCCAGACTATGCCAAGCCTTTCCATTTATTTACATTTTCCTTTTTTCATATCGTAGCCGGAGTTTTGTTGCAAAAAAATCATGAAGGGTATGAACAACCAATCTCCTTTTTTAGAAAATCTCTACAAGCAATTGAGCTGAAATATGATACCACTGAGAAGCAAGATTTTTCCTTGGTTAAAGCTATCAAGAATTTCAAAACATACTTGACTGGTGCCACAATGGTGGCTTATGTCCCAAGCCTGATAGTTAAGGACATTTTTACTCAACAAGAAACCACTGGTAGAAGATGTAGGTGGATAAAAAGAATCTAGGAATTTAACATAGACATCCAAATTACAAAGAGAGTAAGGGGCCAAGGCCTAGCCAAGCTTATAGCTGAATCTAATCTAGAAGCCAATCAAATCATTGAATTGGAGTTGGAGAATGTTTCTCCCATTTGTGACATGAAAACTTGTGGTTGGTACTGAAGGATAGTTGAGTACCTACAGACCATGAAATGCCCGGATGGCATGCCAAACAATGAAAGAAGAACCCTGAAGTTACATGCCATCAGGTATGTTATCATTGATGGTGAACTCTGGTGGAGAAGCGCAAAGGGTGTGTTGCTTAGATGTGTGGATGGTGATCAAGTGGAAGACCTTTTGATTGAAATGCAGAAAGGAGTGTGTAGAGGCCACTATATGGCCAAGACAACAACGAATAAGGTCTTAAGGGTTGGGTTTTGGTGGCCTATAGTATTCAAGGATGCACATTGACTTGTGCAAAAATGTGATGCATGTCAAAAATTCACAGGAAAATTGAAATTCTTTGGTACTTTACCACTCAGACCAGTTTCAACACCAACCCCTTTTCACCAGTGGGGTATTGACTTTGTTGGAGAAATGGCGGTAAAATATAGTGGAGGACATGCTTGGATTTTAGTTGCTACCGAATATTTCACCAAGTGGTTTGAGGCCATCCCCACCAAGAAAGCTACTAGCAAGGTAGTCATTGATTTCCTAATGAAGAATATTTTGAGCAGATTTTGTGTCCCTGAAAGAATTGTGACATACAATGCAATGTGCTTCAGGTCTGAAGAGTTTATGAAATTTTGTAATGAGCATGGTATGAATGTATCATATTCATCCCTATATCATCCCGAGGGAAATGGACAGGCTGAATCTAATAATAAAAGCCTCATGAAAATTATTAAACGGGTTCTTGAAAAGAATAAGAAGGCTTGGGATTCAAAGTTGCAATTAGCATTATGGGTAGATAAAACCATAGTTAAGAAATCTATTGGGAATTCCCCTTTCAACTTGGTGTATGGAGAAGAGGCTAGGATCCCACACAATAATTTGATAAAGATGTATAAGTTTGTTCAGTAATATGATACCGAGATTTGTGATGAGATGTAGAATAGGATGAATGAAGTGGCTGAGCTTGATGAGCTAAGGATAGAAGCTCACAAGAAAAATGAAAAGTTACAACTTCAAGTTAAATATCTACATGAAAAGCGAGCTGTGCCAAGGAAATTTGAGGTAGGATGTATGGTATTGATGTGTAATGCCATACTGGAGGATAAAGGAAAACATGGGAAGTTTGATCCCCTGTGGCTTGGCCCATACCTACTTGTCGATATTCATGGGGAGGATTCTTACTTCTTACAATCACTTGTAGGTGAATTTCTGGAACTGGCAGTACATGGACAGTTCTTGAAACCCTATTTCTCTTGAAATAGGCCTTTTTCCATGTACATTGTGTAAGTTCTATAAATTGTGTACATAGTGTTTGGTGTGTTTGCTTTCCATGGTCGTGTTTCCTTGCCCTATCTGGGTAAGCTCCTTCTTTTTGATCCCTTTGTGTTTGGTCTACTCTTCCAGGAGATTTGTTTCTCGCCATACCCACCAAGGGTATGCGTCCCTAAGTATGAGCCGCTATTAGACCCTAAAAAATCCTTGGTATTTTGAGGTCTTTTATCTTCAATATCAGCATGGTATGTTGATTGCAAATAGGGTTTAGGGTTTTATAAACTTGTCATCCAAATTTCCATTTTGGCCTTCGGATTTTCTTTTTCTGTGCTGACCTCCTAGTCCGATCACCAGTGATATAAGTTGTCTCTTGAGTCATGGTTTCACATTTCTTACCGAGCCCTTCGTATTAAATTGTTTGGTCATCCCCAGTCGCATAATCTCTTAAATACCCTGAGGTCGATCTTTAATCTTCACATACAAATGACTTACGTTTAAGTCATGAAATCCTGAGGGTTAAAGTCTCGTCAGCCTAGTCAAGGCCCCTTTTTAATGATTAACTATTGAGTGTTCATGCAAGTTTGTTGGTCACAAGATCATGGGACTCACTTTGAACCATTCCCCATTGGCTTGCTCATTTGAAGTAGATGCAATTTAATTCTAGTGAGATTAGTGAAATGATGCCACATGTATGAGGGCTCAACCAATATGTCTTGTCTCAGCGCCCACAACTTTGAAGATCGATGGTGTTTGGTGGACGAGGTAATTTGATTGCAACCATTCCCCTTTGGCTCACAGGGAAAGATACAAGTTCTTTAAAAGGAAATGAGATCAGCAAGGTGCCGACACATGTGTTCTACGACTACCAGTGGGTGGGGCCCTCTCATCCATAGGGAGAGTCTTGTCAATAACCTTTTATTGGCTGATAGTCTGACCTGGAGTTACATTGTGAATTCAAATGAGTTTGACTCAATCAGAGTCATTCGAAATACCCAGCTTAGCCATGGATCAACGACATGCATTCAAAAAATGCATGTATTCCTATTGCAATTTTTTTGCTTAACGTGAGTGGACATTAATGGTAGAAGTGACTCGTAAACTCACTCTACTTCCCTAAAAAATTGTGTTTGTGCCTAATGCTTGCTTAATTGATAGTTGGAAATGTGTTTAAGGCAATATGAGGAGCTAAGAAGCAAATTTCAGAAATCATTTGGGTCGGCATTAGGGTTTGTCACCTTTGAAAGTAGTAAGTACCATAAGCACTGTTTTATGATTTTTCTAGTTTTCTGAACTAGGGTTGTTTTAATCTGCTTTAAAACAAGTGCTTTTCATCATTTTTCTTTCATTAATTTTAAAGTTGGGGCTAATCTATGCTTTTAAAATCATATCCCTGTGAATTTCCCAATTTTAGCATTTGTCTCGAATCATATTGCAGTTACGGGTCGAGTAGGTTAAAATCCTTATGAAGGAATTCTTGCCTATCTAGACACATGGATCCAAAAATTCAAGGTGCTTCCTCCTCTACCCAATCTAGAGCCCTGTCTCAGGATGTAATTGATCTTCTACCCTAGTTTACAAATAAGAAAATAGAGGGAAGGGTCTTGTTTCGTGGACCAACTGTGAAGGAGGGTTTGATAGATAAAGCTTGCTTTATCAAAGATGTTGAGGTACCCTACACGGGTTGGAAAATGTTCCAACATTGGTTTGGAAATAGAAATCTTGGGTCTCCTTTTAGTAACCCATGGGATTTGAATATGGGAAGACTAGTTGTCCCCAATGTGTACATGGCTGTGGACCTTTTAAAAGATATTACATCAAAGTATGATCCAGTTTCTAGGGTGGTTAGAACATATGATGGGGTGGTTATGGTAAAGATAACCTGTGAAGAAATTCAAAAGGTTTTTGACCTGCATGAAAGGAATTCAAGTATGCTTCCTTTGGATATGGATGTCATCAGAACAAAGTATAATAAGACCAGGGTGTTCATTAGGTCAAAAATGTTACCCCTACATACTGCAATGGTTGGAACCAGGAAACAACGAAGAAGGGTTAGGATTGATGATAGAGAGCTTGATCCTCTCCCAATAAATTATTTTGCTAGTTATTTCAGAAAAAATGTATACAATTTTTTCCAAATTGTAGGTGCCAATCCGCCTAACACATTACAAAAAGAGTATAGTTACTTGGCCTCACATATGCAACATTCACCATATAGTATTGTTTATGATTATGGAACTTATATGGTTGACCACATCCATGAAGGCTTACTTGGACTGCAAGAAGGAAAACAATGGGTGAATTTTTAGTGGTACTCATTGTTGATGCATATGTTCTTGTTTAATGGACAAAAGGTCTTTGAGAAAGAGATTACATTGGAAAGGAAGAGGGATGATGTTGACTTTCCTGTTCAGTGTTGGACTTGTGTTCTTGATAGAGATGATAAGAGATAGAATTTTGTAATATTTAGAAATGCTTTTGCATCCAAGATAAGGGAAGCTTTAGTATATCGGCCACCTAGGATCCCTAAGGAAATCCATAAATTCTTGAGACCTAGGGAGCTAAGGCCAGATTTGAATTTGAGCCATAATTGGGGAGATGTGATTTTATATCATGATAAGACAATTTTCAGGATATATGGTAGTATCTTGGATCCATATATTTTTCCAGCAGATGTTCCTTTGAGAATTGGTTGCCTTGAAATCATGAGACAGTTGGGAGCTGCCCAAGAAACACATTTAATAAAACTAGCAAGGGATCATTCTTCCCAAAATGGACAGTATTTGCATATCACATTGTGACAAAAGGGGCAGTGAAGGAACTAGAGCATCTGTTGACTCCTTATGAACTAATGATTGTGAACCCGAGGAATCATGATCCTGAGGGCTTCATCAATAAACTCAAAGCATATAAGAAAATGAGTGATTTTGTACATGCCTTTGATTCTCCTGAGTATATCATTAGGAATATATCCAACTTTGAGGAAGAAGATGAAAGAAAAGCCAAGTACCTTGCTTAATATGACCCCTTGCCAGGTATACATGGTGATTTCAACAAAGCTATGCATGTTATGGATATCTTTGAGAATTTAGTTAGTGTTTTGAGAGAGAAATGGGAGGTTCATGATAAAGGGAAAGCAATAGTGGTTGAGGAAAATACTGAAACAACATTAGAAGAAAGACTTGTGTATCAACCATCCAAACAATTGAAAATTTATTCTAGAAGGAAGAAAATAACAAGTGAGGAGAGAAGCCCAATAGCCCCTGCTATCTCTGAAGGACCAAAGGAAGATTCCACAAAAGTTACAATGCCTCCTCCTCCTGCATAGGTCTATTTACTTGTAATTGATTTGGATTCACCTCCTAAAAGTTCTACTCCTCCTGAGCAACCACCTCAAAAGAAACAAAAGATTCAAACAAAAGGGGTGGTTGATTACTTTGACACAGATGTAGATGACATTTATGTCACCACTGAGGAAATGCAAATAGGAATGCCTTTGCATGAGGGAGTAATTGCTTCAAGTTTTGGATAGACCATCCTCAGATTGGGAAAGCTCAACATTTGTGGACTAAATATTGTAGATGATTTAAGGGCGGAGGCCAGTAAAGAATTTATGGAAGATGATTCTTTCATTGAGACTTTAGCATTTCAAGATTTTTGGTGGAAATCCAAAGTTGTAATATATGCTGAGAAGGTAGCCATTGAAAGGAGCTTACACCCTAAATCGCCTGAAATTGTGATTGAGGTGAATGTAAGAAGTGCTATGAAGGATGAGTTTAAGAATATCAATGCCCAATAGGGTAGAGAGCTTGTAAAGAAGAGTGGTATATTGTTATTACTAGAGTGGAATATTGTAGATGCTATTGTTTTATATGCCATAAGAAGGGCTAAAGGACATTTTGTGAAGACAAAGGAAGACATGGAAATGGAACTTTGAGGTTCTTCTTTCAGTGAATATTGGGATGCATTGGTGATGTGATCATTATCCCTGACATCTAAGAAACCAACCCTGGTAGAGCCATCAACACTTGGTGGGAAATTGCTTGTAAAAAGAGTTGTTGATACCCCCGCTTTGGAAGCTCCAGATATGGTTGTCAATGTTTCCAAATTTACTCTGTCAACTGTGGAGGGCTTAACCTTGGAAAGAGATAATCTTAGAGTTAAATAAAATGAACTTTTGAATGATTATGACAATAGCCAACAGAAAGTGGCTACAATGGAAATTGAACTGGCATTCTATAAACAATGAGAGGAAATGCAGAGAGAAAAGGGTCAGCCTAGCTCAAGCCACCCATCTTCAATTTCTCCAATGACATCTACGCAACACTCATTTCATAGCTAGTCTCTAGCAATAATACCATATGATCGGAGACAAGAAACAATTGCAGAGGAATAAACAAATAGACCAAGCTCTAGCTCATCTAATAGAGATCAACTGCTTCTGCAAATTGAGGCATATAAGAAGTTGTTAGAGAAGGCTCAAGATGCAATGTATGAGAACATATCATGGATTTTTTTCACTACTTTACAAGATTTGAATAAGAGGATTTAGGATAGACTTAGTAGTGTGCATGACAATTATGCTTTGATGGTGCGTGTAATGAGATTTATTGCAAAAGAATAAAATGTTGGCTATACCAACTCTAAATTAATGGGTTCCAAGAATTGAGAGATTGAAGTTGATTCTAGTGGGAGCTGGCCAACATGAAGATAGGTACCCTCTGGTGCAGCCATTTTATAATTTTGTATGCAAGTTAAGTGAACAAAAGTTTCAGGGATATGCAGCCCCATTAGAACATAAGATAGCAGAAATGATAGTTCAATATGCCCACACTGATTTGGCCCCACTACCAGATATTGAGGTTGCTAACTATGAAGTGAAACCATTGCAGACATGGAAGAAGGAACTAGATGAGGTCATTGATTCCTAGGTAAATGAAATATGCAAAGAAGTTAACATTGATGTCTTCAATGATACTCTGGGGAGGTTAACTTTTCTTATTAGTTTTTTGGAGGATTTTGACAAGGAATCCAATGTAGTTGTAACCAGGTATTCCCCTTATAGGAAATCCATTGACAAAATTATGGATTTTGGTTGGCCATCTGAGGAAGAGTATGAAGAATGGGAAAGGTTGTATTGTGGAAAGTTTGGATTGTGAAACATATACTGGGTCATGTGTTGTACAAGTCTGGCCTTAGAAATTGCAAAGATAAAACATATGTTTCACATAAAAGTATCAACTATTGATGATGTAGGATGTTGATCGAGATGCTAACTCACCCTATGTTTCTACATCATTTTGCTATTTTTCTCGATGAATTGGACGCGCTCTTGTGACATGTGCTTTTTTAGAAGGAAAAGCTGCTTTCCGTTGCAAATGCAAATATTCTTTGTCTTATGTGTATTCACTCCATTTTGATGATTGCAAATATAACTGAATTTGGAATATGCCTTATAGCAGTCCAATACAATATTGACAAGTGTACACTTGGCCTGAGGCTTGTTTTTCTCCCTTCTTCTATTAAAGGGAATTCAAGGCCATTTGTTTGGACCTTTTGTTGAATTTCTAGAGCTACAATTGAGAAAAATTAAGAAATACAGAGTAGATAGGTTAAGTCTTTATCGAATGTTTTGATTCTAGATAGTAAATTTAGTTAAATGTATGGTTTCTAAATATATATGAATGATAATGAAGATTCTTTGAGTCTATAGTCTCTCCCTTTGGCTTCATATCAAAATTATTAATGAAAATATTAATCAATGATCATTTCATTAATTGTTATCGTGTTATGCTTTGATGTATGATTTGGTTTTGGCTCTTCTTCTTGGAATGAGTTAAAATACTTGAATTAGATCATGGGTTTTGATATGAAGTCATTCGGATTTGATAATTAGTCATTAGTACTTAGTTATTGATTTGTGAATTGCAAAGTGATATCACTGGATCATAATTGTTAAGAATTAAATGTGATTTATATTTCAATTTATTTAGACTCTTAACCCATAGATAATGGAACTGATCTTTAGCCCATTAAACCTTTCCTGGGGTTTCAGTCATTCAACTTAAGAGCAATCTCTTAAAATAATCATTGATCTGCTTGTTGTTTGTTGTTGTTTTATATTCTCAACTTGAGATGCATAGTTGATTCAAATAATTTCCACCTTTGCAATTGATTTCATCTTATTTGCAATTAATGAGAATTTATCTAACCTGATTTACAATGTATGTGTGAATTGTTAAAATGAGTTATCTATTAGGCATTGTGGGAACACCCTCCTAGGCCTAGCAGAACCTGAAGTGCAGGAGATAAAGGGATATATATTTTATCTTATCAGTTGACCACTCGTCTGGTAAGTATTCGGGAATTGAGTTTGGAAGACTCATAGGTATTTTCAAAGGCCTATTTGGTACGTTAAAAATAACCAACAGATCCTAAATGCAAATAAACTAGGACTCAAAGGGGCCTTTTCTCATATTTCATTAGAATACCAACCAAAAATACAAGAGATTTACTTTCAACCTCAAGGGTGAGTCAATTAGACCTGGGTTGGTGGATTATTTAGGGCCTTAAGATGATTAGAAATGATATAGAAATTATTTAAATGATAAAGATAATTGAACTATATGACCTAATAAGTAAAATGCAGATTCCCAAAGATAAATAGATTGTAGCAACACTTTGCATGAAAATTATGGAGATACCAGGGAGCATGTACCTATCACCAAAATTTGATTCAAGAATGTGTAGAAGGACTAATTCACCCCTAGATGAATGGTTCTTTGATTGGGCTTCCAAAAAAACTTTTTTATATTCCTTTGGTACTGGATCTAAGATGTTGTTTTCCACTTGCAAACTTATCAAAATGTCAAAACTAAATTCTGCAACTTAGTTTCTATAGTTTGACAAGAATGATGACAACAAATGCAACAATGCAAAATTTCTCTTCAAGATCGCTTCAATCCTTCTTCAATCTGTAATCTACACATACACAAAGAGGGAAAAATATTTGTGCCTACATATAGGGGCTTTCCTTAGTCAAATCCCATGAATATTATTCCCACTTTTATAATGGAAATGTTAACGATAATACCTTGAGTGGAAAGGAATGAAATGATGAATGAACTATTGGTGTAGGTTTTTATCTTCCTAGTGGGTTAATTGAATTTCCCTTAGTCCTAGGTTTTTCCTACACATTTATTAAGCTTTCTTAGGATAAGTGAGTTTATTACTAGGAGATAATTGATGTGGTGTCCTCTTCCTTAAAGGGTGGAACACTTTCCACTTTTGGTGGCATCCTCCACTTTTGGTGGTCCATATCCACTTTTTGTGGTTGATTCCTATTCGTTGGGTTTTTCATCTACATCCTCTCCTTAGTTCTATATAAACTCACTACCTAACTTGTATTTGCATCTTCTTGTAATCTTTGCATTATCTCTTTTAAGCATTACATAATCCCTCAAAGTCTTGGTTTGCATTCTTTATGTTTTTCTAGTTTATATAAGTTTGATTTTCTCTTTAAAAGTTCCTTGGTTTATTAAACCTATTTCAGATTTCTAACATGGTATTAGAGATTTTGTTTTGAGAAATATAAGTTCATAAATTGCTAATTGAGAGATTGAGTTTCTTGTAAAGATCTTGTAAATTATTGTATGCTCTTCTCTTGTGTTTTGAATGATTTGGAGAATCAGAAAGGATTTGCAAAGATCTAATAACCTCTTCAAATTGCATATGTGTTTTTTGAGATCTGGGTGATTACAACATTTTTGGTTATACTAGTAGCATTTTTATTGTTCCAACATGTCAAGAAGGCTTGAGAAATTCAAGATTGGCTTTCATTTCATCTAAATTGGAGATCATTTGAAAAAGTTGCAAATAGGGGTTTGAAGCTAAGATCTAGTGAATTTTTTTTTATTGGAGCATTTTCAGCCCAAACAAACCTTGTCATTACGCTCAAAATCCAAAAAAAACCCTATTCTCATATAAAAAAATTCTATTTTAGATGAATTTTATTTTTGAAACAAATTGATTTTGCCAGAAGGTCGTCACTGTAGGCTAAATTCAACCATTTTTAAAAAAAATCATAACTTTTCACCACAGTGTTTGTTATTCACAAACAAGATATTGTCAGAAAGCTAGAGACAAGAACTTTCCATCCATAGAGGTATTGAAAATAAATTTTCCATTTTTTGCTAGATATTGTGGGTTGAAGATGTTGTTGCAATTTTCTTCAACAGGCCATAACTTTCACCCGAAAAATTCATTTTTTCAAAAATGAATAGGCGTTGGAAGGTATTGAAGAGAAATACACAAATATAAGGATAATTTTTCCATATTTTGTCTTAGGTTCATTTTGTATCAGAGTTTGTAGTTTTGGCTATTTTGAGCCTATTGAGCATTGTATCTTAGAAAAAGCTTTGTAATCACACTGAACTATAAAGTGCCACCCTTATAATATTTGGGGGGTAATTTTTTAAACTAGTGAAAAGGGTGGGAGTGTATTGATGTTCTCTTTTGATATATTTTGTAATCATTTGAGGATTGTATCATGGGATTTTTTGCTCATCCTTCTATGATAATCCTGGATAAGGCCAATTATGAGTCTTATAAAAAATGCATTCTAACCCATCTTAGATGGCTAAAAAATTTCCTTACCTTTATGGGCTCATGCTTGAACCAGACACACCTAGAAGGAAATCAGTACATGGGGTAATAGAATTGACAATGTATTAAGATTTATTGGTTCTCATATTGATAATAAGACTATGTGGGCTATAGCGGAAATTGAATTTCCTTGCACACTTTGGACCAAGAGTTGGGAGATGTTTGGAGACCCTCATTTTTCTCCATTCCCAGATGATCCTACTAAAAATTGCCTCATTTCAATTGATGATGCAGATAATATACCCTTTGATGATGCTACTTTAGAGTTGCTTGAGTATTATGAACATGTTGAACATTTAGATGACACAAAAAATTCTTACTTCTCATCCTCATGTTGAGATCACATCGACGTCACCTGTTGCGACTTCAAATTTTAGAGATGATTTTTTGAAATCATCTAGTGATTCATTGCAATAGGATCATTTATGTATTCTAGATTTAGTTCATTGGGACTAGATCTCTTGTTTGTTTGTAGAGTCCTTCATTTCGGATCTAGGTGACACTATTGAGGACACACATCTTCTCTTTGAGGACCACTCTTTTTTCCTTGCATTTGTTGCTACTTCAAAGTTTAGTATTTCTTCTTCAAAAGATTCCAATGACTTCTTGTAGCAAGGTATCCATAGTCTTCCTAATTCAGTTTTGTGGGATGATCTCTTGACATAATTTTCGGACTTGTTTATGGAGACACATATTTCAAATTTGGAGGAAACATTCGAGGGGTTATCTCTCCTCTTTGATGAAAATCATTGCACAACTATTGTCAAACCATCATTGTCTTTGGATTATGCTCTACATTAGTCTCTAGGAGATTTTGATTTGTCACCTTTAGTAATGTGGACTAGAATGTTTGATTTGATATTGACTTCTTTCTACATCGACATGAAGACACTTGAGCTGAGTTTAGAGAATTCATACATTTTGCACTTTCTTCCTACATATTCCTTTAAGGAATTAGGAGATAGTTTGCATACACCATTGGTTATGTTTCTTCCTAAAGGGAGGAACATTGTTCAATGATAGTGGACCATCTTCTCCATTGAATTTTTATAATCTACAATTGGATCTCTTTGGGGGGGCTACTTAGTCCTCATATTCTCTCTTTTGGGGGGGTGTTCTCTCTCTATTTGTGGGGGTGGGAGGTGAGGGGGGGTACTTCTTCTTCTTTGGGGGGAATTTGATATGTACATGGGTACCTAACATGGCTTCATTTATTGAGGCCCATCATCTTTTATATCCTCCTAAGTTGTGCTTAAGGGGGGGTGTTGGTGTAAATTTTTATTTTCCTAGTGGGTTAATTTATTTTCCCTTAGTCTTAGGTTTTTCCTACACTTATTAATCTTGCTTAGGATAATAAAGTGAGTTTATTACTAGGAGATAAATGATGTGGTGTCCCCTTCCTTAAAGGGTGGAACACTTTCTAGTTTTGGTGGCATCCTCCACTTTTTGTGGTTGATTCCTATTGGTTGGATTTTCCACTTACATCCTCTCTTTAGTTCTATATAAACTCACTACCTAGCTTGTATTTGTATCTTCTTGCAATATTTGCATTATCTCTTTCAACTTGGAAGCTCTTAATGCAATTCTATCACATCAACATTATATAATCTCTCAAAGTACTGGTTTGCATTCTTTATGTTTCTTCAGTTTATGCAATTTTGATTTTCTATTAAAAAGTTCCTTGGGTTATTCAATCTATTTCAAATTCCTAACATGAACAATTTGCTGCAACTCACCACCCTTCAATAGCTTCCTTGAAGGACTGAAGTCAAACACATCACTCCAAGGGTATGGATCTTTCTTGATAGATTTTCGTGAATGCTTGAATGCATGAAGACCTACAACACTTGTTATCCTTCATAAGACAACATGAACACACATAAAATTTGACATGATGTTAGGATCTTGATTGTGTTGGAAATGTATGTCTCAATCAATACAGATCGAAACCTCTTTAGGAGCCAAGTCGGTGTGACAACTCTTATGTCTAGTCGACAAGCAGTTTGGAACACCATGTATTGATCGGGTCGATGTGACCTTAGAGGAGTCTCACCGAATGGTTGCACTTTGAAATCATATTGCTGTGACATATTGTTTTCGGTGTGACCTCTTACCATTCGTGAAGATCTTTGGCTGATAGGACATTCTATCGCTTGTCGTTGAGACCCTTGGCCGAAAGGCTTGGTTTGGGAAGATGTTTAGGCAATGTGTTTGAGTCTCGCCAACAGGATGTTTCTTTTTGGTCTTCGGCATATCTTATAGTCTATCGATAAGAAGTCTTACCGATGTGCAAATGTCTCACCGATGGAGTTTCAAAGGTTGGTCATCGGTGTAACACGGTGGTTTCGGCAAGAAGTCCCAACGACTTTGGTGAGTCTTTCCGATGATGAAGAGTCTTCGGAATAGCTTAGAGATCTCAGAGAAACCTCTCGGCGAAGGTGTTAAGTCTTGTCGACTA
Source organism: Sequoia sempervirens (assembly GCA_007258455.2). Taxonomy (NCBI): domain Eukaryota; kingdom Viridiplantae; phylum Streptophyta; class Pinopsida; order Cupressales; family Cupressaceae; genus Sequoia; species Sequoia sempervirens. The sequence goes on from VDFB02122683.1 coordinate 61,285, forward strand.
TTCTTTGGAGCTCGGTATGACAAATGACTTCGGTATAACCTTTGGTGCCTTGGCATGAGGTCCTGGCGAGAGCGATAGTCTTGTCGAATGGAAAACTCACGGTTGTGTGACTTTGAGGCTTCGGTATGATGTCTCAGTGAAAGCGATATGTTTTGGCGACATGGCGAAAGCTGAGCAATAGTCTTTTGAACTCGACGTAACATCTTGGAAAAAAGGATAACTCTTGCCGATATCGATATGAAGGTTATGTGGCATCGGCGAGACACTGTTAGTGTCTCACCGAGATGCCAACTTAGTGTGAATTATTTTGACCATTTTGACCATCCTATGTGGAGTCTCATGGACCAATAGGAGTAGCCGAATCTGAACAGTTGGAAGATTGTTCGTTGTGACGGTTCTGTGAATAAGTTCGACAGTCAGGGAACACCATGGATATAGTTTGTAGTTGCAGATGCTCGATGGTTCGATAGTTCGATGATTGGTTGATTCGAATTTTTTTTGTATGATCAGTAAATGATTTCTATTCTGTAAAGACTGTAACGTGAAGTTCCCTGTACACGATTGTTCATGGTGAATGCTGCTGTAAACAGACACCAGAAAGATAAGTATTTCATTTGTATGTAATCTTCGTTACTGTAATACAAAGTGATTTCTCTTGGTGTGGTGGGTTTTTCTACCGTAAGGGTTTTCCCACGTATATCTGGTGTTCTTGTGTGATTGTCAAATACTATGTTTTTGTTATCTGCTTCATAGTGCATTTTAATTGAACTGTAAGTGTAAATTTTAAAGTGTATTTGCATTCTTCCCTGAGGTATTGACGTTAGGAGAATTGTTTCTGCATCTAATTTTCCTTATAAGTGGTATCAGAGCCTGGCCAGTTGTGTGATCCTTGTGGGTATGTTGGGTTTTTTGTGTCAATTTTGTTCAATGGGATTCTTGTAGAGTTTGTTATTTCTGATTACAGGTTGAGATGGCTAGCACATCTGGAAATATTGAAATAGAGAAATTCAATGGCAGTAAGTTTGTGTTGTGGAAACTCAAGATGGAGGATCTCTTGGTGGATCGTGATCTGTGGATTGTTGTGTCTGGAACTAAACCTACAGGCATGAAGCAAGAGGATTGGGACCTTGCAGATAGGAATTCTAAGGGGCTAATAAGGCTATGTTTGGCAAACTTAGTTCTTCTGAATGTGCATGAGGAGAAGACTGCTTCTTCTTTGTGGCAAAGACTGGCGTCTATTTATCAGGGGAAATCTTTGGTGAATAAACTATTCCTGAGGAAGAAGTTGTATTCTTTGAGAATGCAAGAAGGAGGGTCTGTAGCTGATCATTTGAACGCATTTAATATGTTGATTGCTCAATTGACATCTGTTGGTGTTAAAACTAAAGAAGAGGATCACTGTATGCTTCTATTATGTTCTTTGCCAGACTCATGGGATCATCTGGTGATGGCTATTGGGAGTACAACATCCAGTTTCAAGATGGAAGATGTTGTTGGTTCTTTATTGTCAGAAGAGATGAGAAGGAAATCCTCTGAGATGGCGAAGGAAGCTCTTGCTGTTAGAGGAAGACCGTAAGAGAAAGGCAAGAAGAAGGATAAGAAATCAAAATCAAAATCAGAGGGGAGATCAAAGTCTCTTGGA